>JAUZST010018661.1:0-33256 GCA_034779995.1 Parotocinclus haroldoi
ACAAAACAAATAAACACCCAGATAGAAATGTCTGCTTGTTGCAGTTCAGTGCTGTTATGTCTAAGAATGACGTGAAGTGATAACAGGTGTGATATGATTAGACAATGGGACTTTCCACAAGAGGGGGTAAAATTGCTACCCATTTCCAGGTGCTTACTAGAAGGAAATTTAAAAAACGCCCAATGTGGGTCCTGTCATTGGCAGCCTTTCATTGCAGTAGTGTTGTGCATAAGAAACCTGGACTGCTATAAACTGGCAACATGCTGCCAGGCTTATTACTGCAATAATGAAAGTAATTTCCAGTATTTGTGTCATATATCACACAATTCATGAAAATGTGTAAAGCAATATCATGCCTACACATTAGACTAACATGACATGTTAATGTGGAGCAACCCTTGATCCATCAGTTAATAAAGGTCATATTAAAGATATTCAGGATAATTATAACATGTGATGTGTTTGCACAGCTTCTTTTTTCTAATTTAGAAATTCTAGATTCTATTTTTTTTCCTCAGACTGAGTCTTGGAAGCTGAGCTTCCGAGAGGAGGCATAGACTTTACATGAAATCGTGGTGCCAGTATCTTCTCCTGGTCCTTCCCTGAGTGGCATCCACCTCTCACCCACAGTGCATTGCAGTATTTCTCTGTGCTCCGCAGTCTCCTTTGTCTCAACGTAGCCTGATGCATAGTGTTGCCAGAGAATGGGTTTGAACCAGTACACTAGCAGAACAAAAGCAAAAGCCGATCTTTTCACAGTAATGTTTGCGTTCCTGTTGGTTCTCACATCATTGTCAATAGCCTCATTATTCAGCTTCTCTGCATCCTCAAATGGATCTCAGTCCAAGCTTAAGGATATTTAAGGTTTTATTTAAAAGTGTTGCGAATTGGGCTTCCAGTTTAACTTGGGTGGATGCACAATTAGCAAAGTGAAACAGTGAATGTCTAAACGAATATGATCATGTATTTTAGGAGGGTTTTATGAGGATAGTGACTAAGATCACCGTGTGTAATGGATCAAGACTAGTGCATATTGTGCCAGGGTTACAGTAAGCCAGTATTAATCATGTCTTTGGAAACATATATCCTCCAATCAAACTCTCATATAGATTTATATTTTGTCATTTTGCAATTATTTTCTATTACGCAAGCAGTAAGCACACTGTGTTATGAGCATGCCAAACACTCGGGTAACTCTGAAGTGAAGCTGAAGTGCACAAACAAAGCACCATCCATTTACATAATCTTAATGTATCTTCACACAGATCATAGGCTATAGATACTCATTTGTTTGAATAGTGGGGCATTAACAATTTCTCTGTAACATGTTTGCATAGATTAGTACTACAATGGGCTGATTCATTATATTATGTCAACAAACCCAGTCACCGACGCACAGGGGTAGAATAAAAAGGAGGGATGACGTGAAGTGCAGAATGAGAATGCAGTAGGGAAATGCTTTAATACTGCACAAAGAAAATGTTGTGGTCAGAAGTCCGTCTCAGCTCTTAGATTCAACTGGCACTATTTTAAACGAATCAAGCACAATTCTAAATGACAATCTGTTACTTTATGTTACGTCACAAACCATGAGCAAATGTTTTCTTATTAAGTGTGTATTTGTTTCACACTGAAATGTACTACAAGCAAAAAATATGTTTAGTTAAAATGCAAATTGATTAAACTGAACAAACACAAATACATATATAATATTTGATATTTTTATTTAATTTCCCTCTATAAATGCCTCATTGATTGGAGGTTCTAGGTGTCATACACAGGGTAGAGTGTTGTTAGGAAGAGAGGAACAAGGAAGGAATAGTAAAAATCTTCCATGTTGGTGTGGTTTTGTAAGCCATGAAAAGTGGATAGTCAATCAGTGAAAACCCAAACCTATTTCTCAACATTGGAAGAGATCTACATGAAATAAAATCATTCAATTTAACATATTTATACATATGGCTTGGATAATAGAATTTCCCTCTGGATTATAAAGTCAGTTTGGTCTATCTCTAGTGCAGTACCTTTCCCACATTCCCAATGTACCTCATTTTACCTATAAAACTCTTTTTAAAACTAAACCCGGAAAATGTATCAAAATTTGCTCTACACGTTGTCACACCAAATTATTTAGTCTATAAAACGCATGCTTTGTCATTATACTGTATTACAGGGGCAATATTAGCAAGTAGAGCAGAATTACCCTGTCTTGCTGATAAAAATGTATATAGGGAAAGGTCATGTTTTAATTTTGTTAGTTTAATGCTGGTTACAAAGGACCAGTATCTTGATTTTGGAACATATTGGTCACACTGTGAGATATTCTAGTATGTCCCATTCCCATGTCCCATCAAGTGTTACAGCATGCAATGTGTCGTTTTGAGGGTCAAACTTTTTTTAAAATAGTGCATGATGTAAATACTTTTTATTTTACTTCCATTATTACTTGTCTGGCAGCAGTGTGTTTTTGCTGTTAGCATATGCTTCCATAGATTCCAGGTTCAATTCCTGGCTTGGTCATGTGTGCATGTGTCCTGTGATGGATTGGTGCCTGGTTTAGGATTGGTGCCTGCCTTGAGTCCTGTGCTAACGGTTGTGCCCCAGTTCCTCATCACCCTGAATTAGATTAAGTGGGTATAAAAATAATTACAACCAATGTATTCTATATTTGGATAAGGCCCATTGTACTTCTATCGAGTTATTAATGAGTTACTGGGTGACTCCTCAGGTCTAATAATGCAGTTAAAACAGCTCACATTATATTTAAGGTAATTTCATTTTGGTGAAACGGTGTTGGAAGAGATGTAGAGTGAGTACCAAGACTCAAAAAGGACCCACTGTGTAGCATATTAA
This sequence comes from Parotocinclus haroldoi, assembly GCA_034779995.1. NCBI lineage: Eukaryota > Metazoa > Chordata > Actinopteri > Siluriformes > Loricariidae > Parotocinclus > Parotocinclus haroldoi. Next base: position 2,854 of record JAUZST010018661.1, read on the forward strand.
TTAGCTAATGTTCTTAGATATATTATCAACTTTGACATTCCTCATAGGATAGGATCCAGGAGAGTAAAGCAGAGTGAAAACGATGTAAAGGCTGGGGCATTGCAGAAATATATGTAAGATATGTGCACTATTTAATATGAATGTGAGCAAGTCAGTGAATATATTTAGTACAATATGTTTGTAGGCTTATGTGTAGGTGCCTTTGTGCCTAGTGTGCAGTGTTGGGGTTGTGTGAACAGTTTGCAATGGTCAATAATGCATACAATAACTTTTCTTGTGTGGTAGTATTCGTCATGAATGAACTCGCATGCATATATGCCTACTAAAAGCTACAATACCTGCACCCATTCAGAAACCCATACACTCCCATTCATACAGAATAATTAGACTGGCTGGTACAAAGACAGACTGAGCGTTATTGTGAGTATACAGGTGTGCCCCATTTAATGTCCACCCGATAAAGGTCTGGTTCACTATCATGACCAAGGTCTTAATGAGAATTATAGTAGGAAATCATTTGTCTTATATACATATATTTCATGCCTCAATGACAGAAAACTAGTACATGCAAACATTTGTAGCACCTGCTGAAAGTAAAGAGAAGTATTGAAGGCAGAAAACGATATAACATTCCTTTCGTGTTAAGATACATAAATACTATTATTTTAATAATTACTGCATTGTACAGTACAGTACAGAATGTTTCCATAGTGTGTAATGGTTAATTATATTCTTTGAAATAAAACACTATGTGTGTACTGTATGTATGTAAGTATCTAAACTAGTACGTGACAATGGTAATGTCCAGTAAAAGTCAATTTCAGTCAAGGCTTTTGATAAATGTACATACCTGAATAAACACTGCTCATAAAAATTAGGAAATTAAAACAAGATTAAACAAGATAATCAGAAAAGCAAATGAAAAGTCAAAGAAACTTGTTTGATTGTTCAAATAAGATGCAACTCAATTATTATGATTGAGTAGCAAGTGACATATTTATGGGGCTGAACAGAAGCATGTTAAACTGGACAAGAGCACCACATATTGTCTGTTCAGTAGGGTGTATGGTCACCACCCAAGCACACTGACAGTGAAGGGGCATGGACAGGATCAGATTGTCCAGCAGTTCCTGTGGAATTATCTTGATAATATTTTTTTTTATAATATCCACTAATTTTTGTGAGCAGTGTAAATAAGACAATCTATTGTCAGGCATTTTATAGTGTGTCAGATTTGTTTGACAGCAGGCACTGTCATGAGCAACATGCACCACAAACAAAACAGGGATAATTTGTTTGCAGAAGCAGAAATGATCACTTTGCGTAAATAGGGTACATTTAAGTAATTCCTGGATTATTTAACAATAAGTTTAGATCAGTCACTTCCAGCATTTGAATAATTGGAGGTTACATGTTACGTGTGGTAATATCGTTAACAAATTCTGGATTAAAACCCATATATCCCAACCACATCATCTGAATTCCTGCTATAACATCTGGGGTATTTTTATCTCCAAACTCAATATCTGAACCACTTACTCACTATAACGAATGCAGATTGGCAATGTAACTAAAGTAAACGGCATCCTGATTGACTTTTCGACACACGTCTATAGCCTTCCCTTTCTTTTTCTCAGTGGTTGCGTAAAAGTTAATGGTTGCACTAGAACTAACAGTGAGTCAGTGGACAGCATGTGAATGTGTGCAGATAACAGGTAAGCAGCAGGACCACTCGAAAAGTCTATACCTTATTTATTAGTCTGAAACCAAAAGTACCAGCAACTGCACTATTTGAATTTGCTGTTTAGATGCATGTACTGTTGTTTGGGACAGAAAGAAACATAATTTTACACGACTAACTATCATTTAAATACATTTCTGTAGGTACCCAGGAATTAGCACTAGGTAGCCAACCTGCTATTGCGGGATGGGTATTCATGAATATTCATCAGTACTAAGTATTTTAAATAATGCTGAATGAAGGATATTTGTATTACATTATTTATTATTCCATATAGATCATTTTACCTTAAAATGACCAGTTCAGACACATATATTCGAACATAGCACAAATTTGAGAGACATCTACGCTGTTCACAAAAATGATGCTATAGTTTATTATGAGACATTTCATTTTTAGGTATCCCCTAATTTGTGTGAGCAGTATATATTAAGGTCGAGAACAAATACTAGAAAGCAAGTGCTGCTAGTCCGTTGTGACTTAAAGTAAAACTGCTCTGTTGGTTTGGTCCCGAAGCCAAACTATTATTTAAATGTAAATTAATTTATTAAAAAGTTCTCCATAAAACACTAACTGTAGTTCATTATTAGGACAATATTACATACACCTACAGAATGAAGTTGAGCCTTTTTGTATTTCATGAATCATTCATACTTTGTATGATGGCTTACGGCAGATGTTGATAAAAGGACCAAATGTCTTTGTATATAACAAATATTCAATTCCAGCTACACCCCACACCCCACACTGAACAGACATGGTTGCTGTGTCAGTGTATGTTTACTCAGAGATTATGTCTTAAAACATTTTTGTCTTGGCCACACACTAAAGTTTTGATTTTGCTTAATACAGACTAATTCTAATATTATGGAATATTACAGAATATACAGTATTCATTTTTCAATTTTTGGAAATTTGTGCTGACAAAAGGAGGAAATACACACTCCACTGGACAGAGTGAATTGTGACAGCAATAATTAAAGACTATTTGTATCACTTTCATATATAGATTATGGTTTGGGATAAATAGGCATTCTAACTTTATACATGCACGACCAGTGTTAGATATATTACATTTTCTTATTGGAACGTTCACTCACCTGGCTTGTGAGTAAATATGAAGGACTTGTGATAGGCAGGTGTGTCCTTGAGTGTCCTTTAGGAAGCAGGAGAAGAAACCGAGATCCAAGATCATCTTCAAGCCCTGTAAATGTTAATAGGATTTGGTCACTCCATCGACGTCGTCTGTGAAGCAAAACCATAGGTTTACAGTGGCATGTAATAATATAAAACACTCATTAGGCAGGTGTGTTACCCCAGTGTGTATTAGGGTTGTGTGTATTCACAATTTACCTTACAACTGAGTGACTTTTAGACATCAGTCTTATGCTGGATGTATTGATTGGAGTCGTTTTGCCTATGAAATGTATTATCTTTGTTGTGGTTGTCAATTATTATTGTGAATGTTAATCGTTAATAAAAATAACTTACAAGGACTTCTCACTATTTGTGGTGCCTGTTTAATTATGGTTTAAGCTGTCACTTGTAGGTTTAAAGGGGAAATGATTTTAGAAAGGGTTAAAGTGGTGGATTTATGCTGGGTTAGCCATGCCTCTGTGTAGTGTTTCACCATACAGTCTATACACACCAGTGTCGGTAAATCGGAAATGCCTTTGGCATTGGCCAACACAAACCAGCTTAGACCAGCAACCAGCTAATACAACTCATTGCTTACTTTTTCAGAAGGGTAGTGTCCAAAATGAACACCTGCCCACCCACTGAATGCAGGAGAAAATCACACATGGTTTGTTTATTAAACTCAAACTTCTATTGGTAAACAGTGCAGAGTTACACATCATGCATAATCTGCTTTGAAATCCCAGACATGGACCTAATAAATACTCATTGAAGCATTTTTGCTTTTGTGAGTCTATGGGGCAAAACTATAATTCAAATATGCAATAAAAAACTGCCATTGCTCTTTAGATACACTTAAAAAATGGTTACTAATTGCTAAATTGCATCAGATTTCTTTGAGCAGAGGAAACTCCGAACAGTGTTAAGCATCCAGGTCTTATATTACATACCAAACTGGAGCTATACTTGATTACAACTGCGTAATCAACTGATACTGGTATTCCTGTTGCTGCAATATAAAATCTGCAACCACACAGGCCTGTTGTTACAAGTTATGTTATACACTATAGAGACAAATGTTTGTGGACACTTTTATCGACACTCATTTGCAACTTTCTGGTTTCTTCTTAGCCAAACAGTTGCAGTAGAATGGGTTGTATTGATACTGTCACAATGTGACAGCTGTATGGGGTTACACTTCCAACAAGTCAGTCCATCAACTTTCGACTATGCTGTCCCTGAACAACGTCAATAGAGAATTACAAGTCAAAAGCAAGTCAGTTTTTCAAAAGGAAAAACATATCTAAATATCCCATCAAGTGATGGGTGAGGGGGGGCCTAACTTTTAGACAATGTCCGAAATACTGCCGCCATCTTGCAAGACACCATATTGGATCAGGTTTTTTAAAAAATGGGAAAGTGGTCATGTAGCTAATCAAAGAGGATCAAAGAGATTGTATCAAATATCGATTGCCACAATCAGATTTGCAAGATCTTTTGTGGTTCAAAAAATGGTAAGTGTTGTCTGTGATGCACAGCTATTTGATATGTTCAGTGTGCTGAATGCAGAGCTGAAGGACCCCAGAGATAAAAGTCGAGTAGTGTCTGGAGATCTGGGCGGCCATTCCATAGGTCGACAACAGCCAATCCAATCAGCAGGGAAAATAGAATAACGAGCCATAATAATGGGATTTCAGCAGTTAACCTACTATTCAAGTGGTCATGTAAATGGTCATGCAAACTGTTGATTTCTCAGAAAGAATTAAGGTCTAGAAATCTGATAAACAGCTCAATTTTATATATTTTTTGGGGCTCGTTTCCATAACACAGCAGGAAAATTACTTTAATTAAGAGCATGTAACCGCACTCACTGATTTTGCATGTATGAAAGCGACGAGCTTTTAGTCCCATATTCATGTGGACAATCTGTGGTATGCGAGTGTAGACATGGACAACTGAATAGTCAATTAGCAAGCAAGCGTGTAATATGCGTTTAACCTGAAGGGAAAGTATTCCAGACATTTAGGACAACACCAGCCACATCAGTGAGACTTGGTATCAGATTGTTGCATATCTTGTTGCATATCTCGTTGCATTCATTAAAAATGCATTTAAAAAATACAAAGAAATAACCACTTAGAAGACAATTGACATTTTTATCTTTATTACAAATGTACAGCTTACGAGTTTCTATTAGGGTTTTATTGTTTTTGCTTAGTTTCTTTCTTTCTTTTTGTACAATTAACTAAAAGATTCTCCCATCAGCCATCTCAGAAGAGTAATGAATATAGTGCAGTGAGTTGAACTGAACTGATTATGCAAATGTAGGACATGTGCAGGCTTTGTTCATGTGTGCATCGATTGCATTATGGCATGAGGCTGCATGGGACAAGGCAGATATTTTAGTTAGTAGAACTCAACATCAAAGGAGCCCAACAATTGTGCTGGATAGATTGTGAAGGTGTGTGTGCAAAGGCTACTGCTTCAAAACACACCCAGCTCCATCAATTCTCTCAGATGATTGGTACTGAACTCATGGGTTCTCTTAATAAAACTACGGTTACAATCGCCTGGGATGTCGCTCTTAAGAACTACCTCAGAACAACATGAACAAAAAGGCCAAATTACAATGATGTGTAACACCTACATAATGATTCAGTTCTATGTGCGCAACCCAGAGGGCCAAACAGTCTGGAAAATGTGGCCTATAAACAAACAAAAAAAATAAAAACGGTTGTGCAAAGTCAATGCCAAATTCTCTCAAAAAGGCATGAACAATATTCCGTTCCCCAAATTTCAACAGTGAAACAAGGCATGTGCATGAACTGGTGAAATTACCAGAGAAGCTTGGACAACTTCTGAAAAGCTGCAAAACAATCATATAAGGCTTACGTAATAAAGAAAACACAAAACTAATCACATAACACTGAAATAGTACTTGTGGCATTCGCTTGATGCTGACGCAACACAGGCCGCGTCTAGACAGTAAGCTTAGAGAGTCAGCATTTGCTTCTCTCCTCATCTGCTCAAACAAGGATCCAGTCCAACGTGAAAGTCTTCTGAATTTTCAACAGATCTTTAAGAAGACTTCAGATATTTGTGAACAATTAACCTGATCTAAATGAAGCCTGAGAACGCTGATCATTTATAATGCTTGGCGGCTGCATGTTTTTTGAAAGCTCCAGTTAATCAACCCCACAAACATGAAATGTTTGAAAATGCTTGAAATGACTTGGTTGTGCTAAGAGCCAAGAGCCATAATCCCCTTTCACCCTTGCTCATTTACTTGGAGATTTATGGGGAAGGGGTTTAGTCTGAAAGCTACCCTGGCTCAAAATGAAGGGCATTTATGTTAATTAGCATTATTTGAGTGTTCTGTACCATGCCTGAGCACGTTTGAGCCCATTAGAAATGTTCGTTTGACCAGTGTGATCGCTCTGTACAATGCCCGGGCGTCTGAACCGTCAAACAATTTTTGTGGACCTTGCTACGGCAAGTAAAAATGTTTTTTTAAAGTGCATCCCAGTAAATGACTATGTGATGGCTGTAAATGTGGATTTTGAGTGTGAAAGGGGCTACAGATCAATCTAGAGCTATTATTCAGCAGTACACTGTACACACTGGCAATACTAATCCTGATTCAACTATGGGAGAGCTTCACAGCACAGCTGTTGTTTTTGTCCCCCATTTACCGCAACCTGCCGAAGTGTCTGGGTGAATCCGGACGGTGCTCTTTAACCATCGAAGTTCAGTTCCTTGTAGCTTATATAACAAAGTAACAATGACAGTACAAGTTTTCCAATTAAGAAAATAATATCAAGACAAAGCATCATAAATCTGATCTTTTCAGAAGAAAATATGGTCCAAAAATAAGCTCCCATCAAAATCCCCTAACTTGCTACACTGGTAAAGGTGCCAATTGGATACTCTCAAATAGAAAGCACAATGGAAGAACCGGAAGAACCTTGCTGCCAGAGTGGAGCTCTAAAACAGGCAGGTTTGTGGCTTCTTTAAAACGAGACATTGAGATGAATGGAGAAGTGGATCTGTCTCCAACAGAACAAGACTTGACCCTGGCCTAAGTCTTTCTTTCCAGGTCAACCCTACCTGCAGTCATTGTGCTGGAAGAGGAGGGTCAACACTATAGTCTTTCTCCTTTGGCTATGATGAATGCATGAATATGTTCCCAAAGCACAGGGGCGTTCTTTATGATCATAATGATCTTTCCACAGGTCGGTGAACATACCCAATACAGAGTAAGAGCTGAGTGTCCCATTCTCAATGCTCCCCTTTTCCTGACTTAAAGATAAACAAATGAACTAAAAGTAAATTAATAATAATACATATTTAGCAAAGTCAAAAGTAACAATCAAAACAATGATAATCATAACATTAATAAAAAAAAAAAAAACCTAGGCATATTCATTAGAATAATTCCAGTGTACGTGTTTAAATCTAAACGTTTGTCCCGAGAGGTAAAGGCCAGTCGAGTGGCATAAAAACAGACATGGATAAAGGACGAATAAAGACTAAATATACTTAATAAAACAAAAAATAAAAAAAGCAGAGAGCAAAGTGTGTGGATATTTGTGTGTGTGTGTTACAGAGGGGATAAAAGAGGACATAAAGAGAGGGATCCCGATAAAAAAAGAAGACAGGGATGCAAGATGATTTAAGTCATTCCAATAAAGTTCTCCCAATAAAGTCCCACAGATCTTGTATGTAGTTTACTTTTACCTTTGATCGTTCTTTATCTGTCTTTCCCCCAACTCCCCTACATGTGACTCTTCCTTTTCTCATTCACTGTCATCTCATTTCATTTAACATCCATGTCCTTCTGTTCATCATTCACATCCTTTCCATTGGTCTGTTTGCAATCCTCTCCTCCGCCGGTTTTCTGTCTTGTTGTTCTGTACTGCCCCCTGTGCCTGTTTCTTGGTAAGTCAATGGAGACCCTTCCCAGCACCGGGTCACTGCTTCTTCTCACGGGTAGTGATGGTGACGAGTTGCTTGGCGGCCTTGGCTATGTCATAGGCGCACTGGATGACCTGCTGAGTAAGAAGCTGATAATCAACGGCGCTGGTCGAAGACTCTGAGGGTGCGGCTTTGCGGCACTCCACCTGCAGACGCGAGGCGCTGGAGGCCAGGAGCTTAAGGGAGGCGCGCACGGCATCCAAAGCCGGCCTCTGAAGACACACGGCATGGGCACAGAATTCAGAAACTTGCAGCTCATTAAACAACCCAAGCTAAAAGTAGCACAGGGAAATGTACTGACCTTGGGAAAGAGAGAGGCCATTTCTGTCACAGCTGAGTGAATCTTCTCTGAGCATGGCACGAAACTAGAAACAGAGCAACACGTGTTACATATAACATAGAAATTGTTGTTGTATTAAATGTATGTATTAAAGTTAAAGTTCTGTCGCTTATCCATGTCGGAGAAACAAAAGTTTATAACCCGACTTTAAATTCATCCATTGGCAAGACAAAAGTCTTGTCGCCCACAGAAAGTAATGTGAAAATCAAACAAATAACTTCCTTCAAATACAAAGATATGTTTCATAACATTGGTGAATGAAATTGTGGTGCTATTAGAGCCAGGTTTAATATTTTGTGTGACTTCCATGAGCTTGAGGGCCTGCATCCATGCGGTCTGACAATGATTCATGCAATTTATTGATGAAGTCATCAGGAATAGCATAGAATGCAGTCTTACATGCCTCCCAGGGTTCATCAAGATTTTTTGGTTTTGTCTTCCAAGCTTCCTCTTTTATTCTACCCCAAACATGCTCAATGATGTTCATGTCTGGCGACTGGGCCTTGATCTTCTTCACCTTGAGGAACTTTGATGTATGTATGTATAAGATGGAGCACCATCCTGCTGCTAAATTTGACCCCTTTTATGATTGGGAATGTAAGAGGTAGCTTATATTTTTTGATATTCTTAGGCTATTGATATTGCCTTCCACCTTGCAAATGTTTCGCACACCCCCACACTGAATGTAACCCCAGACCATTATTTTTCCACCACCAAACTAAACTGTTTTCTGGGTGAATCTTGGATCCATACGGGCTCTAGTCGGTCTCCTGCAGTATTTACAGTGGCTGTGGTGTAATTCTGCCACTTATCCAGCGTCCATCCGTTTAGCAGACTGTGGGCCTTGGCAATGCCACACGGTTTTTTAATTTCCTTTTGTTTAGTGCTGGGTTCTGGGCACTGATTCGACCATGGAGGCCATTTCGAGACAGAATCCTAAAACCTGTTCTAGTTGACACAGGGACTTGAGGTGATCAGGCCTGGTGGAGCTCTGCTGCAGTGGAAGATGGGCTGAGCAACGTTTCTCCTTAGCAGTTGTCTTGCAATGTCTGCCAGACCTGGGCTTGTGAAAAACATCTCCAGTCTCTTCAAATCTTTTTTTTAATTCTTTGTACTTGATACTGAGACACATTAAAAGGTGCCAGCCACCTCTGCAGTGGATCTGGTCTTCAGCCTCTTGATAATCAAGGCTTTGGTCGCAGGGTGGATTTTTGGCATGTTCTCAGAGGTGAAGTTGCAGTTCCAGTGAAGGTCTGGAGTTCTGGGGTTCTTTTTGTACACACCCACTAATTATCGGATCGATTAGTGAGCACAGGTGAGGCCGTAAACTAGGATTGGGTGCATGTTACAATGTATTAGGCAAATTAAGTTGGAGAGCCATAACTCTAGTCATTCCTGTATTTTACAAAGAATAGGAGTCCTGCTCCAGTCCTAAAACATTTTCCAGAACGACTTTGGTAAGGCCATTTCAAGATACGGATGTCACTTCAGATTTGCCTCTTAAGGGGAAGCGGCTTACTCATGCCGTCAGCTGTGAGCACTTTGTTTACAGCATTTATTTACAGCTCTTATCCAGAGCGACTTACAATTGATACAGTCTTACAGTCCAAGTAATTGTGGTCTAAGGGTCTTGTTCAAGGTTTGAAGAAGTGAATAATCGATGAATACATTGAATTGGGTGGTCCATGTCTAACTCTAAATCTGGTGTTGCTTTATTTTATATTTATAGGAATACAGGCTCATTTAGTTTTGCTAAAGGCAGCTCCTTTACGTTGGGTCAAATAAAAGGCAAGGGATACTGAACTAAAACTATGTTTTCCTGTGGGGGTGGGGTGGGGTTAAATTCCTACCTGTCATGTTTGAACTCCTGTGCAGCCCTCAGCAGCTCCTGGATGTTCTTGGTGACTTGTTCTGTTTTCAGGATGACATCCTCAGTGCAGGGCAGTGTGGGGTCTGGCTCCACTCCATCACTGCTCTCCTCCACCTCTATCCGACTCTCTTCCTCACTGCTGCGACCCACGCTACTTGTGTAAACCAAACATCCCCCAACACACACACGCACACACACGCACACACGCACGCGCACACGCACGCACACGCGCACGCACACGCGCACGCACGCACATACATGCACACACACGCATTATAATTCACATATCTAGGCATAAAGTCTGTACAGAAGCTAATTAGCATTAGGTCTGTAGAGCAGCTAATTTACATTTACATCTGAATCAGCCTCCACTCACCCCAGCGTTGAGTCATATGTTTGAGTGTTGTCATAGTCACTGTCGGTGCCACTACCGTGTTTCTCCGTTTTAGGCGGCTAGAGTACAGACAAAAGCACAAACTTCTCAAAATTCCTATCAAAAATAGTTGTTTGACTTATATAAACTGAAATGTATTAATTAAATCAGTCCTTAATCTTACTCACCATATAACGACCCACCTCCATGGAGGCTGACAAGTGTGCTCCCCCATAGGGGGTGAGACCTGTAGAAACCCCTTTCCGCACCTGAAGATGAACACAAGCAGTACAGATTTAGACTGAGTACAGAAGAGACAGTTCAACAGGCAACAAAAGGGACGTCACACAGAAAGGTTCCGTAAAAGTCCCAGTGAAGTAAGCAAGCTTTGAAGTGATTCATTTAAACTGCCAATTTCCACTTGTTAAGTAAGAAACTACACGATGCACACTATGAGAAGCAGAGAAAGCAGAGACAGCAGATTTGTTAAATGTTAAAAATCAAATAGACAATACAGAAAGTACCCAGTCAAGATAGAGTACAGAACCACTGAACTGGAAAGAGTTCCCAATACAATAAGCACATGTACTGTACAAGCAGATTAAAAACAAAACCTACATATTCATCTGTAGTGTACACTTTGTGTCACAATCGCCATTTCAATCTTTAGGTATCAGGTGGTGAGGAAAGCTGCCTTTTTCTAGTCATGACGATCTGATTAAATTAGTCATGTTTAATATTATTGTGAGCTGTACGTTTCAGTTCACACAAAAAGTGACATGAACAATGTTGGTAGCCAATAGGTGAGCAGGGTTAGATTACAGGAACTTCTGTGGCTCATCCTTAAACTCTGCAGATGTGAGGTGTTGGCAAACTTTAGTGCTGTACAAATAAAAAAAAGTCTTCTATGTTCAGCCTTATTGTAAATATGAACAATTACAGAAATTAAGTAACACAACTGAACTGTGTAATAGTTCGAAAGCACTAATTTTCATATTCTCTAACCCTCCACATAAAATTTACAAATCCAATAAAAGCATGAGAATAATTTCTCCAAAAGAATGAACGCTCTTCACCACCAATCCAAAATAAGACTCCTTGCGAGTAAGCATCTTACCAACAGTAAAGTTCAGTATTTCATATTATTTATCTCACCAGTGTTGACAAACACTTGGAGGCTTCACCAAATGTGCCTTACCACAACAGGAAAGAATGATCTAATTATAATTATTAAATTCTTCTATAGTGCCTAACAAATTACTGTGATCTATAATTGTGTCATGGTAAGTAGACACACCACTCACGATTAAAGGAAGACTTCTCTGTGCTGGCATCCAGATGATGGAATGAACACCCCACTAGTGGTCGAGTCTCTAAAAACGGCTGTTCACTATGCACTTAAGTGAAAATTGAAACTTGCACTAAAAAGTACTACATAAAAAAATCCTCTCTATGATAGTGGATTATCTACACCAAACCCTAACAAGATTTAGGTGGTTTGCGTTCTTTTTGCTACTGCTTACTTGTTTGTAAGTAATGTCTACAAGGAAAAATACAATGCACTTTTGTAAATCACTCTGGATAAGGGCATCTGCCAAATGCTATAAATGTAAATTATATTGTCATCAAACAGACGCTTATAAACATCAAGGGTAATGGCCACAACCTGCATCCTTCCAGGATGGCCTGGTCATTAATGTAAACAGAGCCCAAAAAAAATAAACAAAACAAAACTCCAACAAGACCCACTTAATTCAAGCCACTCTTACTATTAGGTGTATTGATAATCAAGCACCTGTACATTCCATGAAGCAAATACACATTCCAAGTGAGCACAAGACAAGCTTATCTTAAGACAGCCTCTCTTGGCGTATTATCCATTGTTTTCTAAGCCTAACTGGTACACCAAACAGCCATAACCTTAAAACCACACATAGTATAAATATTATGCTGTTACAAAAGCATCTTAAGCCCTGGAATATAGTAAATAAGTGGACAGTTGGTTCTAGTAGTTGATGTGTTGATTGAGACTTTAATAAAGGACAAATTGATATGGCCAGGAGACTGAAGTAAAGTCCTTGTATGTGTCTGAACTGGATCTTATACCAGGTCGCAGTATGGTAAAAAAGACAAGCCAGTGAAAGGAGTGCGATGTTCAGGGTGATCTGATGTTTTACTGATGTTTTACTGGGGACAATGTGGTTTTAATGTTTTTTTTCTGATCGGTGTATACGCAGTATAGTGACTTTACCTCTGTTAATACAAGCAGCCGTTCATGCTCCTGGTCAAAAATGCATGTTATTTTTTTAAATTACGCATCATCTAGTCATCTAGTGATAACACAATCCTCCAACGAAGGAAGTGCAGAGTGTGGCGATTTAAGTGCTGATCAAAAGGTGGCAGTAAAGAGCAACAGTGTTAAAATCATTAATGAATACACAAAGGCAGGTGTAAAGCACAGGACACCCAGGCGGAAGCAGCAGGCTAGCCACAGTAGAAGAGAGACGGGTCGTCAAAATGGTTAGGAGTTCAGGCATCATACGAGCCATTCACACTTACGCTGGAGCCGAGGGGCTGCAGGTGGCCGCTCAGGGAGTCCAGGGCTGGGCCGTGGGCTTTGGGGGCAGCCGCGCCGGGCTCATACATCGAGAAGGCCTGTCTGTCCCTGCGTAATGGAGTTGAAGTGGGTGCAGACAGGCACGATTCTCCACCACCCGTTCCTCCCCCCGGCCCTCCTCTCACCCCGGAGGGCCACAGGCCTGGCCCGCCGCCACCCCCTAGAGACCCTGTCGGCCCAGCCTGGCCACCCCGAAGAGCTACGTTCTCCGTCTGCATCCGTGAAATCTATGGGGATGAAGTGGGTTGGGAAGGGATCAGCCAGTTGCAAACACACACATTCACATAAATAAAACACAAGCAGTAACTCCAACATGAATGCTGAGGAAAGGCACAAGTGAGGACCATATCATGCTGGGACAACACCGTAATAACAGAACATGGGTCATTTTCGGCGTGGGTTTAACACATACTGTAGTGATGAATAACTGTGTGCACTCCTGCAGTGTGTACATTGTTAAGAGTTGGATGGGACTGCAGAGTCTTGCAATGTGTGTCAGGGCGAGACTGAGAATGTGAGTATGAATTATAATATGTCAAATAACTTAATCATAATAACTTATGATTAAACACCTTCAGAATTGCTGGCACCTTTGGCAAAATTGTGTAAAATAACATTAAAAATGATCACACACTGAAAATAATAAAGAAGCAAAGACGCGCTGTTTAACCTCCTTCTGATCAATGTCTGTTCACTTTAACAGCAGAGGTTCTAAAGTGAGGTGCAACAACTTACAAAGGCGGGACTTAAAGAGCAGAAGTACGTCAATAACTACGCTGCTCACATAATTAAGGGATAATTAAGGGGATTTTTCTGAGCAGTATAGAAAGCTTACTACTTTATTGGTCAAATTCTTTAGCTCCCACTCTGATTACAGACGGTTCTAACTCGGTTGATGTGCTTAGAGACTTTTTTTGTGCAAGTTATTTTTGTTTGGGTAAATGCTTTCTGCTACTTATGAGTGTGTCAGTATGTGTACGTGCCTGTCGTATAGTAAACAGTACTCGATACACTTCCTGCATATTCTCTCTCATGTCGAATAATATAAACTAGCTGGCATTCACTCGCTGAGTTTCTGTTAAATTAGGCTGATCTTCTCCACTGTTGTTAATGCTGCCTATCAATGCATTTTTGTCTCCTGTTAAACCAAACTATCCATCACTGGTGTTTTCATCTGTGCATCTGATGCATTTATGTACTGTTTGCACACAGGTATCTTCTGAAGATACTAGGGAACTTTAGATTTACATTAATAGCCTAAAAAAGAATGCGAGTATTGTAATATCCATCCTGATTAACGCCCCATTTCAGAGAACACAGTGCACCACACACTTCTATAGCATTTCACTTAAGTTAAGATGTTATCCATGGTTTCCTCTTGTGGAGTAAGAATTTTAATCTGTACTTCAGAAGGGCATGAGAAATGAGGATAAATTAATGTGCATTAAAATGGAAAATCCTAAAAAAGGTAAAAAAAAAAAAAAATGACATGCAATAGAAATGCAGAGATAAAATCCAATGACATTTTATCGTATTGTGATAATTTTGTTATTGTGATAGACGATAATCTTTTCTAAGCATACTGAGGATGTCAAATGTTTCAGAAGTTTCATTATTAGTGTAATTTCTCTGGTTTAACTGGATGAAGTGCAGCACATTTTAAATAATAATTTCACTTTACTGTGTATGTACTGTGTAACATTTGAATACAACGTTGGCTACTAAGGCATTTTGATAGCAATCATATGAATTGTGTATCCTGAAAATGTCATTAGATATTGTAATATAAGATTTTTACCATATCACCACTGCTAAGATAAAATGTAACAGAAAAATATATTATATATATATTGAAGAAAGTATGCACATCAGCTAACAGCCAACAAAACACAGTATTTTGACATCTAACACAGGTAGTACTGTGATCATATAAACTGTGTGACAGTTTGCTGACAGAAAGAAAGGGTTTATGCTTTCTACCAAAGGGCTGACTTGCAGAAATACTACAATGATTTAACTACACAAACCTGCAAAACATTTCCCAACCTCAAACCAACACAAATGAGTTCTCTCTCACACACACAGAATCACCGTTCTGATATAGCCACCCAGATTCCCATCAATAAACCAAAAAGAAGATCTGAGAAGTGAGCGGAAGAGGAGAGTCCTCTATTCTACAATTTAATCATGTATTGTAGGGGAAGATATTGTGCTGTTATACTGGCAGAACTGTGTGTCACCAGTACAGGCATGCACTTTATAACGGCTATCTGATCAATGTCCATTCACTCATCAGAAGTCACTCTTGGAGTCTCTATTTCATCTGGATGACTGTCTGTGTTTGTTTATATAACTGTCTATCAATGCATTTTTGGCTTCCGACCAAACAAACATATCAGGTCTATCATAGGCCCATATATGCATACACACACGCGCACACATTTATATACACACAAATACACATACACACATTATCTCACAAAAAATGAATTAATTTGTTATTTGTTGTTTATGGGACAGCACTGAACCACTGGTTCAACTCAACAAAAGTACGAACACTCCTAAGTGAAAGCCAAATTGTGCCAAAAGTATCAACAGTTTCTGTAACCACCATTATTTTGCAGCACTGCCTTAACTGCAATAAGCATGAAGTTCACTAGAGCTTCGTCAATGAAATCCTCTTCCACTTCTCCATGACGGCATAGCAGAGCTGGTTGGAGGTGTATTTGAAGTCGTTATTATGTTGGAAAAGTACTCTGCAACCCAGTTTCAGAACGGAAAGGATCATGATCTGATCCAGTACGTCACAGTACACGTTGGCTCATCAGACCACAGGACATGGTTCCGGTAATCCATGTGCTTAGACTTTTTGCAGTAAAAGGTTTGCAGGCTTTTTTGTGCACCATGATCAGAAGAGGTTTCCGTCTGAGATGACAGCCATGTAGAGCAGTTTCATACAGGGTGCCGCATATGGTCTGATCACTGACAGGCTGAACCCTTTAACCTCTGCAGCAATGCTGGCAGCACTAATACGTCTAATTTCAAAAGCCAACCTCTGGATATGATGCTGAGAATGTGCACTCAACTCCTTGGTAAATTGGTAAACAATTGGTAAAGCCTGTTCTGAGTGGAACTTGTCCTGTTAAACTGCTGTATGGTCTTGGTCACCGTGCTGCAGCTCACTTTCAGTGTGTTGGCATCAGATCCACAGAGTTATTTGCCAAGAGTTGCCATGTTGAACTTCCAGTGACCAGTGTAAAAGAGTGTAAGGCCAATAATACCAAATTTAACATACCTGTTGCCCATTCCCACCCGAGACCTTGTAACACTAATGAGTCACATGATACCAGAGAGGGAAAATGGCTGATTGGGCACAATATGGCCAATTTCTTTTAGGGGTGTACTTACTTTCGTTACCAGTGATTTAGACATTAATGGCTGTGTGTTGAGTTATTTTGAGAGGGTATAAAATATGATAAAATAGTAACATAAATGTGAGGGGTCTACACTTTTGTGAGATACTGTACAACTGTACTACATGGAGCAGAACAAAAAAAAGCAATTGAATTAAATGTATAAATTCAAATTATTTGATTTCGTATTTTGAGTGCGAGACTATTTTAATAAGCCACATATCATTTTAAACTTTGCTAATCAAGGGTGCCAATCATTTTGAAGCTCAACAATGTAACAGATCACTATAGTGTAATCTAATCAGATTTGGTAGAATACACATAACCAATCTGTATTTAAAAGCTCTGCAGTCATAGATTTATATACAAACGACAAACTCCACTGCCGCTAACTCCGTCTCACACACTAATATTTAGGATATGTTTTTAGACCCATTACCATTTATGTTTCTTACATGCACATACCTCTTTCTGAAGTCTCCTTAGCTCTTCACTCAGGTTATTGTTGACCTTCATGAGCTGCTGGACTTTGGCCTCAGATGAGGCCAGAGCTTTCTTCACCTCCAGATACTCCTGCAGTGTGATGGGTCCATCTGACAGATCAGATGAGTCCATGCTCTGAGCAACGACAATCCAAAATAACCAAAATTAAACCTCGGTGTAACCAAGACACATACCTGGGAGACAGATGACATCACTATAACATCCTTTAATAAATGGTATGATCAAAACAAAAGAATGTGTTGCATGTTTAAAAGCACACAATGAGAAAATTATCGTTTTCCTAAATTTTAATGTCTCCTTTCTTCAAGTAATACCACACTATTAAAGTGGGTTTTTTACATATGCAATATGTTCCAGTAGTATTTAACAAAAAGAGAAACAAAAAACAGAATAATACAAAAATAAACCCCAATAAAGTAAAATCTGCAGTGGAATGATCCGAGAACAGCTCTGCAACAACAAAATATACCTGTATATAAAGATAACTTTAGTTAATAAAGTGACCCGATCGCAATGCTTTATATACCATTAAAGGTATGCCCCCACAACATGTTGGTAACCTAACTGGCCATGATACAGTCAGGTAGTTAAGGCCCCCAGCCCCCAGTCTACTGGGAATTCACGTTGGCATTGTAGTTGAAAGATGAAACTGATGGACACAAGTGTGCTTCATAACAAATACTTTGTTTCCAGGAAAGACTTGCTTCTAGAAGTCAACGTAGGTCCTTCACAACCAATTTCGGAAAAGACCTCTGCAACTGCATACCAGGAACATATGGAGCAGAGTGGCACAAAAGACTGCCCATTAACAGTGAGAGGAAAAATAACATAAAAATTTGCTTTGGGGGTGTTTTAATTATGCAGGAATATGCGCTTTGGTTGAGTTAACTTTAAATGTCCGTCCCACAATATCACCAGATGTGAATCCAGAAAATCTATTGCACTACCTGGAACAAAAAGTAAGGCGTTCAGGGCAAGACTGGCTGAACATTGATGCAGCTTTCATCCAGAAACCTGTCCAGTCCATGGCAAATCAAATCAAGCTGTTAAGCATGTTTGATATTACATGCTATTAGGTACATTTCACCAATCTGGCGAGCTTATATACGTAGTACAATGCCATAATGAAAAACTACTTACCTACATGGTAAGTATACTATGCTAAAGGTACTATGTAAGGGTTTTGCTCACTGTACGTTTTTTTTAGTTGTGGATTATAGTTTTTTTTAGAAAGGTAAATTTTAAAGGTAAGTTCTTGACATTTGTTATAGAATTTAGGGCATTTGTTAAGTATGTGTTCAAGGCATCTTACAAAGCTCACAGAATGGAAGGGGTTACCCCTTACCAGATGAGAGTAGGCCAGACAGGAATCTTCTATATGGCATCTGATGTAAAGCTGCTTGTTCATGTTTGTTCTGTGAGGAGTCTTTTTGGGCCTGGCTGGGCGTTTGCATGGTTTGAAAGCTGTTTTGTGTCTGAGACGTCTATTCATCTTGGGCTGCAATCTGACTTTCACCTGCGTCCGATAAATTGGTTCTATTGCCCAATGCTGCCAGTTAAGCCCCTGTTCCCCAAAACCATAAACTGGAATAAGCAGGTACGAACATGAATGAAGGAACCAATGACAGCCCTGGTTACCCCTTTCCAGAAAATAGGCTTAAAATAGGAAAAATAAAATAGGTAATATCACCTACTGGTTTAAACAGCGATATTTCAAATCAACTCTGCACTATTTTGCATGCCCAGTTTTTGATTGGTCATCTGGAGACCATCAAGCACAGAGCACAGCTTTGTTTCTGCCCTTTAAGGCTTAACACAGCCACTTCCTGTGTGGAGGGAGTGTTCTCAGACAAAGCTTCCCCTTTCCACAATAAGAACAATGGCTCACTGATGGGCGCACCCTATACGTGCTGATGTCATAGCACAAATATGAGGCAGAGTCGCTGATGCTCCCGCAAGGCATGCTGGGACAGGCAGAGATCTGCAACTCACTGCAGTTTAAACCACCAATATTTAAAATACTAAAAGTGGAGTCAAAGCAATAAAGCACATTATTTCTATACAAGGTCAATCCAGAATCAGTCTATTCAAGTTTATTTGATATAAGATCTGACCTTGGCCCGGTTGTTGCGCTGAGCGTTAGTGTTGTTCTGCGTTGTGAGCTCACTGTCTGTGTCCTCATCAGAAGCTACACTGTCATAGTCGTGCTGGTCATCATCTGGCTGGCATACATCCAGAGGCTCTGAAATATGGGGCCGTATGGTAAATATTTGGACAAGGAGATGGTAAATTAGGTTAAGCATCATTACGTCACTAGAAATCTCTCAGTTAAAACAATTTTAAAAAAGTTAAAAACAACAGGATATACATTTTTTTTCCTCTCTAAATAGCCAATAAACTGCTATAATGGTCTATGAACATGTCTGCACCTTCTATAAATATATATGAATTTCAGTCATAAATATACACTTCCTTCATTAGGTGCACCTCCCTGTTTCTACACTTCATTATCCACTTTATCGGCTCCACTTACCATATAGATGCAATTTGTAGCTCTAAAATTACAGACTGTGGTCTATCTGTTCCTCTACATACTTTGTTAGTTCTCTTTATTCTCTTCTCATATGATCAGAACCACTATTTCAGGAACTATTTTGGTTGGTGGATCATTCTGAGCACTGCAGTGATGCTGATGTGGTGGTGGTGTTGACACTCGTAGCTCATTTGTTGTAGCACAGTTTGTGCTGGTCATCCTCTAATCCATTATTAGCACACACAGCATAGAGTACTTTGGTGGCAGGACATTTTTCGTTGCTGTTTTGGTTCTTTTGTGTCTGATCCACTCATACCAGCACAACATCAGTGTCAATGCAGTACTGAGAATGATCCACCACCCAAATAGTACCTGATGGTGCTCCTGTGCGGGTCCTGAACATTAAAGAACACAGTAAAGGGGACTAAACGAGCACATATAAAAAAGATGGACTACAGTTTGTAAATGTAGAACTACAAGTTGAGCTGTCTCTGAGCTTTCTTTAGCAGCAACTGATTTCCAACCCAGTGCACAGATCGTAAAAGAGTAAAGAGTCGTCCGACTTTAAAAAGGAACAAATCACTACAGCCAGATGAATGGGTCAACATCTCCTAAGCAACATGGATTGGTCAGCAGTGGTAATTACCAACCAACAGTACTTAAAAGAGGTACATACCATGAACCATCAAAAGGTTCTTGGCACCCAATGCTCAAATGCCATTGTTCAAATGGACAGAAGAGCCACTGTGGTGGGTAACAAATGCTTAATGCTGGTTAAGAAATGTGTTACAACACGCAGTGCTGTGCCCCTGCTGAGTATGACTCACTTAGGCAAAAAAATGAAAATGCTATTAATTTTGTGCGCGTGTGTGTATGGGGAAAAAACCTGGGGAAAAAAAAAACGTTATAAAAGAGAATATGGAATCAGCAACATTTTGTTTTTAATTTCAGTCTTAGTTCAAGCATTAAGTTGCAATGATTTTCATGTTCTCATAAATGTCCCTACCCTAACGTATGCATCCCTCTGTTTTTATTTACTCAGTAGTTCCAGTTTATGAGCTGCACGTTATAAAGCAGGAAGCAACGTCGCTCTGCATTTTCTTCACTATTTTAGAATACTGTTGAATTTTTGCTGATTATCACATACAATGTATTACAGTTTAAGCAAGTGTGTTTAATTCTTGCTCATTTCCTATTTTGCAGTGTTGCTCCACTTCTTCTTCTTCTTGCCCCTCCTTGCCCATTTTCTTTTTTGCGCAGGAATATATACATTTGTCAGTGCGTCACGTATTGACTGATATTGCAAATCAAGCATGCAGCAGCCTCATCACCTGTTTCCAGAAAGTACTGTCTCTTGATTGTAAAAGAAATGTGGCTTTAGGTGCCATGTTATAATTACAACCAGAACTAGAAATTCAAGAATTTTAAACTGTAAGATTTCACTAAGTGACATTCGCGATAAAGAAAGAATGAAGGCGCTCTCACCGGTGGGACTTGTCAGGCCTTTGCCTTGTTGTCGACGCTTGGCATCACTGAGGATGTCAATGATGAGTGTGGCGAATTCCCGTGCATTAAAACGTGCCAACTTCTGTCTACCCTGAGAACCAAACAGAGCGAGAGAGACAGAGCACAGACAGTTACGCCTCATACACAGACTCTTATTTGAGACCTTCCATTAAAAAACAAGAAACAGGAGAATACAGGATAATCACACTTTGAGCTATATCATCAGCTGTTGACGTGGCAGCGTCTTCAATGTTTCATTGTGTACAGAAAAAAAAAAACATTCCTTATAAATTATAAACAGCAGACAGGAAGCAGGAAATGCTCTGATTGGCTAATCAGTACTTGGACAACTCTAAGCAGACCCACTGTAAGCAGCAGTGTTATAAACGAGAGAAAGAGCAACAGTGGAAATGTTGAGTAAGGGAGGACATGGCAGTAATCTGCAGCCCTCTAAACAGCTAGAAAACATATTGCCTCCTTTTCCCTCCTTCTGTCCTGTGTTGGTGCAGGCCTCCTGTTATTGTAAAACCACAAACTAATTTTAGACCTGGGCATTTACGTACCTCACTCCCTCCCTGTACTGCACAACCATTGCTGAGGCAGTTCTGCCCTTTTCTCTTTCTAGCTGGTTTCTTCCAGTGTTCAGCTGCAGTTAGCTTGCTCTTTTTTTAACCCATCCCAATCTGATCCTGATCTGAAACACTTACAATGGCCAGCACATTGTGTGTCTGTGTGTGTGGGCATGTCCATATATATCATAATTTATAGTTTGCCCATAATCCGAATCAATTCGTTTACATGCACTCGGGTTATTAGATAACAGGAAGCCTCTGTGTTTACATGATTCAGTAGTCGGATTTCAAATTTTTCAACCTGGCAATAATCTCACAGAAATATTTGATGTTAACTTCAAACAAAATAGACTTAATAACCGTAATATTAAACAATCAAATATGTCATTTTCTCAAGCATATACTACATTTCACAAGTGTTTGATAGCTGTTTTGCGGCCTTGGCCTTCTGTGATGCATTTAATTCCAGGGGTGCCAGATCCAATGAGGAACCCACAGTCAATGGAAAAAAGAGCCCATATAAAGTATAAAGTCTTTAGAAAAAGCAGTCCTGGAAACTATGGTGGTTGGGCTTATGAGCATGAGCAAACTGAGAAAACCTACTGAAATAGTGTAACTGCTACACATGCTGAGAAATGTCATTACTGGTCTAAAATCCAGCTCTCTTTATTGGATTTCTTAATCTGATTTAATGGGAGTATGCTGTGTACATGACCATTTGAATAATCAGATAACTAGAAAGATCTGCATTTCAAATAAAAATTGCAACTTTCTTTTAAGCAGCCCCCCCCACAAAAAAAAAAACAAAAAAAAACCAACTTTCTTTTCGAGTAAAAAAATAAAATGCTTTAGGTTACTGAGATTTGGGGTAGGTGTAGATGTAGCATTAATTAGCTACATCTAATTCATATCTAACATAGATATGATCAGAGTCCTGTGAAAGTGTACAAATTGAAATCGGAGATAATTCTGATGTTACCTGGTTGCGTGTTGCTGAATATTCAGGGTTGACAGGCAGGAAAGGAACTGCACTCCTCTCGGTAACCAGCGTACTGTGGTTCTGAGTAGTTAGCCACACTGCGAGAAAGTCAGAGTAGCAGAGAAAGAGAAAATAATACGGTACAAAATTAAATGCAAGGTCATCTTAACGCCCACTTCCTCTCCCACGTGCATTCGAATTGAACGGAGAAGAGCAATTTTTAAAAGATCCTGCTTATCACATAGAAAAACTAGTTACCAGTCTCTCGCTGCCTGTATGTGTAGCCCTGTTCTCCCTACCTACCTCTGCTTACCTACAAAAGTTCATCCCGCCACCCCAGCAAGCTACAAGTCTTGCCTCGCAGATGAGGAAGGAAGCAGAGAGAGAAAGACAGTAGGAGAGAACTCCTGAGGCACTCTTTTACAGATTCACATTCTCTCACTTTCTCTCTCCTCCTGCTCTACCTCATCCATATGCCCTCCCTTCTCTGCAGCTGGACTGCCTGCCTGACCAGTGCCCTTCCACAATCAACATTTATACAGCTCCAGGCATGCAAGGAGGAGAAGAAAAAACAGCTGTCATACCGGCATCGTTCTCCCTACGGTCCACTTCATCGTAGACGTCCATGGCCAGCTCCTCAAACAAGCGATTATTTAGCTGTGTAACACAAACCAAACAAAAATAAGTGCCATTGAAAGGACAGTAGAGTGAAGCGCTAAGGCAATTCAAAACTACAAAGGCATGTAGAAACAAGAGAGGGATATGCACTGACAGGAGCGCACAAAGGAAGCTTTTGGGAGAAGAAGTGCAAAGACCAGACATAAGGAACTCATTCAAATAGCGTACATATTTACAGAACTCCCAAACCTGTATTACAATGTCATAAAAATGCAGGTTTAAGAAATTATCCAGCATTTTCAGACATTCGTAGCAGTGAGCGATTACCATGGAACACCGTGTGGATGGAGATCCCACACTACATGTTGATGTGAAACTTAATAATCGTATTAAATCAGTTGCTGAATTTAGTCAGTAAACATTTCAAATACATACTATATTAAGCACAGTCAATCGTACACCCATTTGCACTCTAGCAGTTAAGGTCTTAGGATGAGCCAGTCATGAATTAATGTCTTACCACAACTTTCCATCCCTGGAGCAATACATTCAATTGTAGGTTTTTAAGCTTTGGACATGCAATCGGGGATAAAGCAGAGCCTTAACAGGAAACTGTGGGTCACAGTCATGTTGGTATAAACATAAACCAATACTTCTTTCCCCATAAAAACATATGTGAATGGGTGAAAGACAGATTTAGGGTTTACTTAAGAGAAAAACGTGCCATGACATAAACTTTGTTTCAGACTGAATGTGGATAATGCGCCACTTCACTGCTTCACCGCACTAAAACTGTACCCATTGCAATTGTGCGTCTTAATGGCAATCACACAGCATAGCAGTGAGAATTAGATGTAGAGTACTGTGAAAATGCATCTGGACACTATTAAATTATATTTTAATGTTTTAGCAATGGTATAACAGCCATATATAATTATTTTTCAGTCTCTTTATTAGAAGATAACTGCAAAATGCAGAAAATTTGTATGCAATATTAATGAAACTGAAAAAGTGGAAAAAGGCAGCATCTATAGGCTACAGTGGAAAGTATTTGATGTGACTTTCGCTTACATTTTTGCTTCATTGGGTTGTCAAGTTAAGCTTTCTGTAGTCAGAATACACTTGGTCTTTTTAAAAGGGTAGCAAGCCAAGAAACGGAACAGCCTTAAAAAGGCTAAGATGTGATAAAGCTTGGAATAAAGTTCAGCGGAAAATAGTATTATGAGGTGACTAATCCGAGTTTTAACATTTGGAGTCCACGTCATATGTCAAAGCAGTTATAAAGCTGCTTAAACAACAAATCTAATAGTGGCCTAAGACTGTAGTACTGTATATAAAAGTATTTTTGCAACTTAGGTCGATTTCAATATTCTGTTGACAACAGTTTACAGGCAAGTACTATCTAAAGTATTGTTTTCTTAGAAACTGCTAAAGAGTTTTAAACCCTACTGAAATCTGTCTTTGGTAATTACGCATACACCAAGTAAACAAAGCTTAGGTTTAAGAATGCTGACAAATCTATCAATAATAAAGTAAAGAGCCGTATGGGTCAATGTTGGCCCATTTTAATTTGTAGGTAATATGAGCGAGCTGTTTGGTCAGCTCTCTCACCTGCATCTTCAGCACTTACCGCTTGGAGCTTCTTCTTGGCAGCCTTGGCCAGTTCAGACAGGTCCAGGCTATACAGAGACAAAGACACAGACACAGGAGTAAAAGGACACCAGAAACATACAGACAGAGAAAGATGAGGAGAGGAAGTGAGGAAAAACGGTGAGGCTGGATGAACAGAGCATTTCATCAGGACAACCAGGTGTCAGGATCAGGAAAAAGAGAAAGAGACAGAAGAGAAGCGCCACACTCACGGTTTCCCAAACGCAGCAGTTCATATCTGCTGACAGAACTAAAGGTTAATTCCAGGTAAGCTTTTAACAGATATATGATCACCAGCAAGAACACTGGGCATTAAAACCAACCGTTTGATTTGATCCAAAGATAGCCTGTACTCTTGTATGCCTATTTTTCAAGATTCTGACACCATCATGGAGGAAATATGAAGAGGAAAGAGAGTTTTTGGAGGAACTGAGAAATGAGAAGGAGAGATACCTCTGAGTTGGGCACTTAGGTCGAGCTCTGTCTCCACAAAGTGCAGCAAATTGGAGAGAACAGAGAACGAGTGAGAAACACAGCCAAAGAAGCACCAAGGTACATAGACAAACAAATATAATGAGAGTAAGTGAGAGACCAAAGAGAAAAAGAAAGCAAGAGAAGGAGTGAGGAGAAAGGGAGGGAAAAGCAGTGGCTCAATAATGAACACTCCTGCAGTCAGATCAGTTAAGTAACTTTCTCTCATTAGCAAAGGAGAGACCAGCAGACAGTCCGTTAGCTTTAGGGCAGGCCCTTAAACTGTTGGCACTTATGTAATCTGACAGACGGCGCAGCCTGCTGGCCAACGCACATAAATACAACTGGTGGCACTACAGCTCAGGTCACCAGTCTGCTGTCAAATGGCAGTACCATGAAAACAACACAGAAGAAAGTCATATAAATGCATTCATATATAAAAATTATGACAAGAATTAAGCCACTACACTTGTGTATAAATAATGATCTGCATGTTGGCACTACTAGGTCCTGTCCTGTACCACACACTGTATGCCCGCACCTGTCTGCCATCTGAGGGATGATGTAATGCCCGTTCTTGTGATCTGCAAAACAAAACCAGACGCTGCAGAACATCTTTTCTGGTAAAACATTAGAACAAGGTTCGTAACATTTTGTACAAACACCCATTTCATTCAACTCAAATTAACAAACTTTTTTGTTACACGGACATGTACAGTTCAAACTGATTCATTAACTATTAGGGGTGTAACAATACACTCTACTCACTCAATGCTGCTTTTCCTATGATTTCTTTCTGAAGTATAAATAGTGCAACATTTTCTTGTTAAATATTCAAACAAACCTTTAGTCCCTTGCAATTACAATATATTACTAAAATTAGAGGTATAATACCAATGCAAAATAATGTGTACTTTTCATGTATAATTTTTTTTAATAATAAGGGATGTCAAAAATGGCAAAAAATATAGCTGTAAAGGAAATAAGTGACAAGCTCAAACAATTTATACCAAACAGTGACATTTTTAATGACAATCAATTGCACCAAGGTGGAGTGAAGCACTCTTTATAAATGCAGCAAACAGCTGTGTGGAAGCAGGGCTCTACAGTGTGAGCATTTTGTTCCTTCTTTTTAAATGTAAATGGAATATTTAATTACTTGAGCAAAATGCCATTTCTTTACAGAGTGTTCCTCCGGTAGATCTTGTTACGTAGTGAGTGCCTTTTACAGGCCTATATTGTAGTCTTTGTGTTAAACAATTTTTAACATTAAAATAAAATTGCGCAAATTTTAAATAAATGCAGCTTAAAGCATGAGGAAGAGACAAAATGTAGACAGAAGCTAATATTAGGACTAATATGGGGGATATGTAAAACCTTCTTTATGACATATTTGATTTGGCACATTTAGCTGGAAACTGGTCATAAATTAATTGATTACAACTAGTAAGAGTCCAAGTATTAATATGTGACATTTATAAATGGTAAATTTACTAAATTGGTAATTTATTTAACACCTGAAACATAGAGTAACAAATGCAATTCTGTAATTTTCTAAGCCTTCCACACAACCTCAGAAGTTAATTTTATAAATATGTAAGTACAGTATTTTTTTTAAATGGTGAACAATTTATCTACCATTTGTGAAAAATGCCATTGGCCTGTTGCTTTATTTTGTTTGGTTTCGCCATTTTTGGTGCATCCCTAAACATAAGATTTAGTCGCATGGAATTCAAAGAAATTATGAGTTAGATAAATGCAACTACATTTGCTTATGCAACAGCATCACCTAATTTGAACTATGTGCTATCTTAAAACAAAAATCTAAGTAAACAAGCAAGCTTTAAACAATCTCCATCTGAAATTCACCTTGTGTTTCCACTGCAGAATTGTAGATATGGAATGCATATGAAAGCATGATCTATGATTGGTGTTGAAATGAGATTCTTTTAGATATCATAAACAGAACGTGATGTCCCCACGACAGTGTTACATTATTTTACCGTGATGAATCAAGTCATGATGTATCGTTACACCCCTATTCATTCATTTCAAAAGACCTTTGACACTGCAGCAAGTGAGCCTTTTTCTGAAATCAAAACCTAACTTATGAAACACAATGAGGCATTAATATGAGGTTCTTACAGTGCTAACTCAACAGCTTTCCCAATGCTAATTGGATTAGATTGGATTAGTCATATCTGTCTTTGTCACTTTTACTGTCGTTTCAATATGCCTGCACATCTGCTGTCTCCTTTGCTAAAAAACAACGCACTCCTGTATCTGAACATTTAAAATGATCTTGATCAAATTAAAACTAGTCAAGAATTCTAATTGGCAAGTTATGTTAAAATTATACCATATAATTTTAACCAAATCCAAACAACAGCCAGAATGACAGGGAGGGTGAGTACAGCAAGCACAGAGCAGTTAAACAATAAAAACGTATACTATGGTTGTCCTACACAAAGCAGTTTACACCTTTTTAGAACATCAGTTTAGAGGGCAAATAAATAACGAATACAAGAAAGACTCAGAGAAGGAAAGGTTTGGAGTAATTCTAATCTTTTCCATTTATGCATACCTCACAACCTAATCCAAGACAGGCTGAAAAACCTAGCCTAAACCTAATCCAAAATTACAACGTTATTTTATTTGCAATCTGTTCAATTGTTGTGAACATTGGCAACAAAAACTTGCTGACAAAAATCACTGACAATTTGGTGTTGGCATGGCAACAACCAATGTTGCCAACTGTAGCCATACAGTTGACAACATTGGGACACAAGATAAATGCGTGCAAACGCTGTGTCTAATAAAAGTTGCTTACATGTTCATTTTTTTTAACAGTACATCAGCATCAATGGCAGCCGGTGATAGTACCCAGGTTATGGCCATCATGACCAGATGGTGAGTATAGTTTTGAGGGGGAAAAAATTGTCACAGGGTGCAATGTCCTTTAGAACTTGAGTATAGTATGAAGTCACCCTTCACTTGTGTCTGAAAAACTGGAAGCTCACCTGGACGGCGACCGCACAGGTAGAAAGCCAGTCTGTCTGTGAGCTCATACTGACATTCCACCAAGCGTTCAGCTAGCTCCACCTGACCCGCTTGCCTGTATCCAACACACACAATTAAAAACTGAATAGGATGTGAGTGACTACTACTGGTAACTAAACATGATTTACTGTAGTTGACGCTATAACAAATGACTTTTTGATCATCATCTGATCATTTTTCAGTTAATGTTTTTCTCTCTTTAGTAACCAATTTTCTAAATCCAAACCCTGTCTACTGTGAGAAGCTCTTTGCTTCTGAAATGTCCAAAAATTCTCAATTCTTTCTTTGTGGCACTTGCATTTAAACAAGGTAATTTATCTGTACAACCTCCCCCCTTCCCCAGCCCCCAACTGTATTAACAGTATAACCCAAACTCTAGCAATGTACAATTCTGCCTACAGTCACACAGCATATCCCGTTATAATTGTCCATTTGGTAAACAGTAAAACAAGCGATAGGATTTAGAGCAGGGGTAGGGGTGAATTAAACAGAACAGTAGAGGTGAAAAGTGATCCAAAACCCCCCAGATATGTCACAAATCTCTTTCAGCTGCACCTTCAAGCGTCAAGTTAAATGCAGTGTTTATAAATGCAGAGGTAGATCTATTGGTTTTCAGTAACAGGTATAATTTGATTTATTCTATTACATTTCTGAACTGTTAAAGCCAGAGACCAATGTTAATATCGCAATTACACTACTAAATTTAATTATGCGAAAAGTTAGCATTCATAGCCTACGCTGTCCGGAAGAGCAAAATGAACCCCAGCCAATATGCAATTAAATTAGGCATCAACGCTAATAGAGGTGGGGAACTAAATACCTAAATACAATCAAAACACTTGTCATATTATGAATGAAGTTTTCATTCAATTCATTTATGAGTAGGGGTGGGTGAGCTAAAATTCATATCACAAGATTTTCCACCATACATACAATAATGCTGTAATACAATATACCTTATTATATAATATACCAAATAAAGTTAGACAATTTATTTATTATCCATATCATTTAAATGTCATTCAATATCAGTTATAATAAACAATACTTTATATATTCAAAACATGACTGAGTAATTTCAGTAGAAAATTTTGTTGGCCGATTTCGTCTCACTTTTTCAGGGTTTATCACGATACCTACTGAAGGGGGGAAAAAATTATAGGAAACGTTGTTCCACTCTGACCTGATCTTTAACCCCCTTACTTTGAATTATGAAATAAAAGCAACAGTAGGTTTGCCGTTTTCTCTTAAATTCATTTTCCAAATTGTTAGTTTACAAATCAGACAGTCCTAGTCTGTGCCCAGCATGCGTACCTGGCATAGTCCATGGGTGTGCGGCCGTTAATGTCTGGTGCTCCAGGGTCAGCACCATATACCACGAGCAGCTCAGCCTGCAGGACCTGACCTGCTTTAGCTGCCACATGCAGAGGAGTGGTGCCTTTCTCCTGCAGTCAGAGGGAAGGACACAGTCAGAACACGAGACTTTAGCACCCACAGCTAGTCACTCACACTGCCCAGAAGGCAAACATCTAAAGTGAAGCAGAGACGTTTGCTTTTGTGTTCTTCCTGAATGTGTTTATAAAAAGACCTGAATGGAAATAAAATGAATTTAAAAGGCTGAGCACAATAAGTGATGGCAAACCCGCAACAGCAAGTACATATTCATGACAATCTGGTCTTAATTTGTGCTCTTTGACTGGATCGGCATTTTTGTGGTACACTTTTGAATGTGCGAAACCTTTTGATAGGCCCCTACCATTAAAGCAGCCCCAACCAGATATTTTACCAAAGTTGCCTCTCCTTTTACTACAATTTTCCCCCATTCAAGGTTAAATAAAGTTGAATGCAAATACATGCTATGCCCTAAAACCTGGGTGCGCAATCTGAGTGCATCATCCACTTGCCTGAAAAACTGACGTTTGCCAAATAATCAATAATTGCAGCACTGCATTAATTAACATTAATCATACACTGAAACACACACACACACACACACACACACACACACACACACACACACACACACACACACACACACACACACA
>JAUZST010018672.1:0-33256 GCA_034779995.1 Parotocinclus haroldoi
GTGTGTGTGTGTGTGTGTGTGTGTGTGTGTGTGTGTGTGTGTGTGTGTGTGTGTGTGTGTGTGTGTGTGTGTACTGGTTTTAAGTTCTTTTAAGGAACTGTGGTTCTTAAAGCGCTGGAAAGGCTTCTAAAACAGTGAGTTTGAGTTTAGGGTTGACTCCCAAATGAATACCTATTCCCTCTATGAGTTCACTGCAAAGGCAGACAAGTTATTGCTTTTTTTGCTCAGAGAAGTTCACTGAATGACATATTTATGAGGATTTGGAGCACAACCCTCATTCCCCACTCCATTCCTTACACAGATCAGTTCAGTCAAATATTTTGTCAGAAATCTCTAACGTTTAAAGTAAAACGTGTACTCTAACCGTTTATGATGACATTTATGTCAATGATTCGTTTAATGAACGCTTTCAGTTATTGCTTATTGTCAGAATATTCCATGGCAATTTCAGGTTTAGGGGATGTTTCATTCAAAACAGCAGAAATTGGCTCCACCATGTTGGACTGCATGCCCGGCGACCAATGGTGTGCATTCCGTTATCTGGTGAACACTGTAGAACCTGTAGAAGGTGGGCTGATGAACATTGTCATCGGGCCCGTGATGAGTCACGGTTCAGCCTGACGGTCATCGTGTCCTGATTTGATGGGAGCGAGGAACACAGGAGAATCTATGCTTCATGTGAGAAAGGGACTCCTTTGCTGGTGGTGGAATCATGGTTTGGTCTGGGATCAGCATTGTTGGTCGTGCCGAGCTCCACGTCATCAGAAATGGATTGCTGACCGCTGCCAGATACAGAGATGAGGTCCTGCACTCAATAGTGCTACTCTAATTGGGGGCAGTTGGAAACAACTTTCTTTTCATGTACGATAATGCAAGGCCCCATCATGTGCATCTCATCAACAACATGCTTCAAAAGGCAGGAATCGAACACATGGACTGGCCTTCACGTTCTCCAGATCTGAATCCCATTGAACATGCTTGTTATGTACTGGGAAGATGTCTGGCAAACCATCAAATACCTTTTATTCTGACTCTTTTTCTATTGAATGCAGCATCTGGCAACCCCAGAATTAAACGCTCTGTCAAAATAGCTATCGAACACTTTGTGGATACTCTGAAATGCATTTTATACTTCAGAAAAACCTGAAAGTCTTTGAAAACTCCGTATGGAAATGCAACAGTCGTGTGCGTGAAAAGTCTTCATGAATACAATCATGTTTTACTGTGGCAGATCTTTTCAACTTATCGTAAAATGGCTAGTAAAGCAACAGATAATACCGGACAATCTTCCAGACGTGGCCCTGCGCGGTTGGCAGTAGTTCTTATCGAGGACCGTTCTTGGTTTGAACAGTTTCCTCAATTCCAGACTGCATCAGATTTGCTACAGCCTGGTTTGCTCTTCAGTCATGACATCATGACATCATGCCTGACACACTGAAGTACTGATTCTGTATCAACCAAATGTCTCGAGTACAGGACATAAAAGATGGAAGCTTTATACCTAACCAGTATGATGTCAGAAAAAGAGGAAGGCCAGCGAGCGAGTGTGTCCTTTAAGTTCCCGTGGGTCTGGTGACTCATGAGAACATTACCGAGCATGAGGATATGAAAGAAGTGAATTGCTTGTCCTACTCCTGAAATTAGTATGCTTACAGGAAAAGAAAGTGTGCATTTGACATTACTGTTGGTAACATTAGAAAGACATGAATAATGACCGTCGCTGCTAATCGTTTAAATGTTTAGATTTTTATGCAAAGCATTATCAGTTTAAATAAAATGCCAAATGCCTCATAGTTAAATGAACCAGAGAGGGTCTCTGATCAAATGGTTGCTTTAGTGGGAAGAGACTTGAGTTGCACTGCATGAGGCTATTGTAATGAAATCACAGACAGAAGAAATCTTAAGACCACTGCGGTGTTTGTGCTCACAAAAGTTTCAGTTTCAAAATGAAATGTCCCATAACTAATCCCCTAATTGTTCTGAGTAGTATAGCTAACTAAAACTATAAAATGCTAAAATTATAAATAAAGCATCTGATTTTTTTAAAACATTTAATAATTAATAATGACTTGGATAAATTGTATTTTTTATTATATGTGGGCCATCAGTGAGACCTTTTTTTTTTTTAAAACTTCTAACCCAGCACTTTCTGTTCTGCGTTTCAGCATTTTGGCAACATCGCGAAAACCCATATTATTCTGTATCTGAATTTATTTCTAATATCTTTTCATGTGCTAGGACCTGTCTTAATTGCTGTTCTTTTTTTATAAAAGACTTCTCCCTACTTCCAGTGAATAATACAAAGGCCGTTACAGATCCATATTGTCTCGTTATTATCTCCTCATTATTATTATTATCATCATCTTTCTACCTTTTGTACTGTGTTTACTGTAATCCTAATGATGCTGCTGGAAACTAAATTCCCCTGAGGGAAGACTCCCAAAAGTTTTCTGTTATCTCACATCTTCTCTTATTGTAGGAATAAAGATAATAGGTGCGTATTGTACCCAGTGTGATAACACGCAGAGTTGTAGAACTAGGACACTTTTTTTGCTGATGCTTGACAGTGGAAAAGCCTTTTCTCTCTTTTATTACTCATGTCAAAACAGAATGACTGACTGCTTTTTTCCATGACATCAGAGTAAACTGTATACTTATGAAATTACAGCCTTAGAACCTCACACAAATGCTTCCTGATGTTCTGTGAAGTATTTCTGAGACTACAGAGATGGATTCTGCAAGCTGTGCTGCTTGTCAATTGTGTGTGGTAAAGACATACTTTTAATGAAATACAAACTTTATTTACTCATTAAGAGCAGCATTCTTTGTGCAGCTTGCGTGAAATGGTAATAGCCCAAAAACTCGTGGTTGGTGCCCGAAAGCCTCCTGAGATGAACCTTAGCGTGCCCAGCAGTAGACCTTAGGGACCGAGTGCTGCGAGCCTCTCTGTAGCAGGAAGTATATCCATCAATATTTACTCTGTGCTGACCGAGGAGAGCAGCCCCATTTCCAAACCCTCTTCCCACCCTTTCTGACTGGAGCAATTAGAGCGCAGGCAGACTGACTGGACCCACTGCTTGTTGCCTCTGCAGCCACCACTTCCTCCACTGTGGGGACAGATGCTGCCATGCTGCGAGACCATTTAAGGACCTCGCGCCCCGGTTACTTGGCACGGCAGCCAGCTGCAAGTCCTCTAAAACAGAGCTCGATGGGTTGGGACAGTAGAGCCTGGGTCGAAGGGGAGGGAGGATCTTGGCGGATGTGAGTTAATATAAGAAGCAAAATGCTTTGCAGGACTTTGATGTCTTTCTTCTTTGTTTTCCAGAGATGGGGGCGGCTGCCATGCTCTCGCTGCTGCTCGCGTCGACGGTTTCTATAGTCGACACTTTTCAAACAGGTGAGAGAGCGCACGTTAAATATGTTCGAGTGTGTTACCAAGTGTAAATCAGTTAGGTGCTGATGTAGTGATTTTTCTCCCTCTGCAGCGAAACAATAGCGTAAAGGAAATGTTTATCTTCCTGTCGCAGTCAAGTCTGCCATGTTTTACAGGGTTTTTTTTGAAGAACTCGCATAACCTCAGTGCTTCTACTTTTCTGCGTTCGTTTCATCGCTATGTAATCATGCTTTTTAAACCAAGCAGAACTCTTCCGTAGTGAAAGCAAATCACGTTCTGGTATGTAGATTTGCAGGGATTTTTGCGGACCCAGTTCTCCTTATGTGTTTGTGGGTATCCTCTAAGATGTGTGGTAGGTCAAATGCCTACCATCTACGGCACTGAGTGTGTGACCTGTATCAACTTCCTGACGAATCCTGATGAAGCTGCCATATGCTGCTGTTGCACAAGTTTAGGAGGAGGTCGCACTCAATACTGTAGACTTCTTGATTTTCAACACTTTGTGCAAAATTTCTGTGTTGTCTGGTTGTATAATCAGACTGACTAATAATTGTATATGTTAATTATACCATTGCTAAAATGAACCCCCACACAGCTCATGCCCTGCATCCCATTCAGGCTGTGTGTTTAAAGGTGCCTTGAGAAGTCTAGCTTAGGTTCCTGGGCCTTCATTTACATTTACGGCATTTAGCAGACGCTCTTATCCAGAGCGACTTACAACTCATACGAGCTCACAATCCAAGCAATTGTGGGTTAAGGGCCTTGCTCAAGGGCCCAACTGTGGTAGCTTGGCAGAGGTGGGATTTGAACCCCCGGACCTTCTGATCCAGAGTCCAATACCTTAACTGCTAAGCTACAACAGTCCATTCAGAAAAGCAGTGGCAAGGTAAAGTTTGTTGTTGAAAAACAGGAGAATGGTTTCGTTTGTAGTAGTCAGGCACATTCACACTGGGGCAATTTAGAACTACCCGTTAACCCTAACGTATTTCTTAGGAACGTGGCCGAAAAGTGGAGCACCCAGAGTAAACCTGTGGGGCGGGACATGCAGACTCCACACAGGTCGAGTCCAAGGTTGGGATCAAATGGGGGATCTCTGGAGCTGCGAGGTGGCCATGCTAAACTCTTGTGCCAATGACTAAAGCCAAGTAAGAAGGGTCGTATTTCGTAAACGCTTTTACGAAATACAGTGGTCGTCCTTTTCACTTGGTCTTCCAAGTTTGGCACGTCCAGTTCCCCAGTCTTTCAACTTCTTCTACGGGCAGATGGCAGACTTGAACAGGGGGAGTTAAATCCCTCAGACACTAAACTCAACAGAATAAATTCCCCCAGTAATCATGGCGCTTCTCTGTGTGCGCCATGGATAGGATACCGGTCCACCACAGGGGTTGCTATTGCAGCACTGGTAGATGGTCACCTAATTGGCCACTTCTGCCAATCCAGGTCACTTTTCTGGTTGACTACCATGTTGGTGTGCTCTGCCACCCGAATTCATCTTGAGACGTATTTGCTTCCCGCTAAGTTGATTTTTTGGAAAAAAAAAACAAAAACATGGTGGGTGCTCAAATTTCAGATATATCGGTAGATTCAATGACACCTTTGGCTGATGTCTTTCTTTACTTGCTGAGTTTTCATGAGCGTGAGGCTTCTTCGGATTGACTGTTAACTGAGAATTCTATTTCTATGTACTTAACAGTCCCGTGCTCTCTCTTATCTCAGCCCAAAGCACAGAGAACCGGGTGCGATGCGTCTGTGAGAATGCATGTACAGACACCTGTGAGGGGTACATCTGCTTCTTCACCTGGAATCATGGACTGGTGAGCCGGGGCTGCTTTGAGAAGGGTCAGCGTGAGCAGTGCTATGTCTCTAGCATCTCCGACGTGTACGCCGAGTGCTGCTACAGCGACTACTGCAACGCAAACTCATCATTACCCAAGAAAGAAGGTCAGTACGCTAGCACTGAACGTAGAAGCTCTTTGGCAGAAGCTAATAAACGGCGCGATGACACCATAAATAACATTTGAAAAGTGCGGTGTAGATCATTGCTTCCACTTTTCACCACCTGCAATCTGTTCGTGCTGGAGAGTTCTTCCGCAAGCTTGATGTTCCTTCTGTTTCGGAAAGAGGGTAAAGTGAAAATTAAGAAGTACAAAACTTAATAACAAAAAAAACAAACAAAAAAAGATATGCGCCCAATGAATCAAGGTGGAAAACGTGACCTATTCAAACTTTAAACATGCATTTAAGCTAAAGATGGACGTATCAGGGCTTTGGGGACCATTAGGACTGGATGCCAGTTCCAGTGCTAGAACAGTTAGTGCATTTGAGGCTCTGTGCATACTGTGCACTCGAATACTGAAAGAGCGAACTGCAGCAAGCTGTCCACACACACACACACACACACACACACACACTACTGAATACAATATGGGGTTTCATCCGACATGAACGAGCCCTCTGCAGGTTTGGTCCCTTTAGTCAAAAGTTAGTGTATTTCAAACTATTTTTTTCAGCTAGGAACAGCAGGGACCCGCCCATGAGTGCAAAGCGGCTAGTTGGAAAATAACATGGTTGCTCGGTCTAATTATACTTAAGAATTCTGCTTCTTTTGGTCCATTTGCGTAGATCTGGGGAGGGATTCTCTCACAGGATCTGGCAACCATGGAATGAACTCCTCACCCCCTGAACAGGTGTTGATAACTTCATAAAGACTCCGTATGCAGTGTATACTCGAGAACATTAAGAATGTGATTATTTATCATTGAAGTTTGAAGTTTGTCACACCTTTTTGTGGGATTATTGGTTGATTGCAACACAGGAATCCAAGCCTGAGGTTTGTCATTATCTCAAGTGCTTGTATACTCGTTGATTGGATTACTGACAAAATCTGCTTTTCTGCAGTTTGGATTATTGTTAATGGACTCAGTGGTTGCCTCTCAGGAACAGGAGTGAAAGAGGATCTAACTGAGAAAGCTGCAACTGTGTGTAAAATACAGTAAAAAGATGTTGCTGCCCCCTGGTGGAAACAATACTCGTAACAGCTTCAGTGTCGGTAAAACGAACAATTTTGACTCCTCTAAACTGCTTTGCGTTGTGCCTGCACGTGCAGTAGAACCAAGTGAACCCAGCAGTGTGATGGTGCTGGTGGCCGTGCCTCTACTGGTGCTGTTCCTTCTGTCCATTGCCGTTTGTGTCCTGGTCTTGTGGCTGCGCTCTAAACGACAGCACCACCCACTGCGTGAACACGAGCCCCCCATGCTTAAAGTGCCCAACGGAGGAGACCCTACCTATGGGGTATGAACCGTTTCTCATTGTTCTCATTATATTACCAACAGTAATGTTTCTTTGGGTTTAATGCATTTCAATTTGTTTTGTTTATAGGATATATTTGATGAGTTTTGTACATCAGGCAGTGGGACTGGCCTGCCGTATCTTGTGCAGAGGACCATGGCTCGGCAGATCTCCTTGGTTGAGTGTGTGGGTGAGTCAACTATAAGCATTGCAACATTAACACCGGGCCAGAGGATTGTCAAACGTTTTTAAAATTCAGCCCAGCAGATTAAAGGGAAAACTTGGGTTATTCCATAATAACCTAACAAACAATAATAATATTATAGAAAATAATACAATAAAAAAGTTTACATGCACTGATATT
The DNA here is from genome assembly GCA_034779995.1 of Parotocinclus haroldoi. NCBI lineage: Eukaryota > Metazoa > Chordata > Actinopteri > Siluriformes > Loricariidae > Parotocinclus > Parotocinclus haroldoi. Next base: position 7,047 of record JAUZST010018672.1, read on the forward strand.
GAATTTCTCAAGTTGGTGCGATAACCGATTTTAGCACATTAACTTTTCTGCATTTAAGAACATTCACATTATAATCTATATATGAACTGTTGTTCAAACCTGAATCACTCATTTATTTTAGCAATAACATGTAGTAATAATAATAATAATAAGTTCACATGGATTTACTCCACATACCAAAGACGTTTTTTAGGTTAACAGGTGTTTCCAGTTTCCAGAGTACCCTTGGTGTACGAGTGTGTGGCTACGCTGTGACAGACTGGCAACCTGTCTAGACTTGTGCTCACCTCACGCCCTGTGTCGGCAGCTACCGACCGTCTTTCTAGGCCACCCAAGGAGGATGGGTCCCTTTTTGAGTCTTGGGTTTTGCAACGTTACTTCCTTCTATATTCAGGGAGTTTTCCCTTGCCACTGTCGCCGTAGGCTTGCTCAATTTGAGATCGGCCTTTCAAGATAATATAAAAAAAATATTATAGCTTGTAAAGCTGCTTTGAGACAACGCTCCATTGTAAAAAGCTCCATAGAAATAAATTTGGCTTTCCTGCGACCCCCGTTGAGGATTAGGCTGAAAAAAAGATGATTCGTGCTCAAGTTGGTAATGTAAAGTGACTTTTGGCTAATCCGCTAAATAAACTTTTAAGGCACTTGATCATTTTGTTAACAAATTATTTATAACTATAATGTGTAAACCTGTAAACCAGACATGCCATGTAACAGTTTGAAATGAAAAGAGGGACATTTACATTATTTAGCAGATGCCCTTATCCAGAGCGACTTACAACTCTCTTACAATCCAAGCAATTGTGGGTTAAGGGCCTTGCTCAGGACCCAACTGTGGCAACTTGGCAGAGGTGGGATTTGAACCCTGGACCTTCTGGTTCAGAGTCCAGTACCTTAACCGCTAGGCGACCACAGTCCCAGGACCGCAACTTTGCTGAAGTGCATGAAGCTGTGCTTTCCATATCACAGACGGAGGGTTTTGGTGAGGTTCTTAACTGTATTTAGGGGCCTAGTCCTTACAAATATAAGATGCAATGGAGTTTGTTGTACCATCTGCTAGGTTTCTTGTCATACGGCGTTGCATTAGCAAAGCATTCAGCCAAACCTTTAGTAACCCAAGGCCATTCTTCGAAGGATTTACACTTATTAGCTGAGGACTTCCCACTGGACACAGCCCACATCTTTTAACCTTTGTATTAGTGCTTAGCATGCTTTATTTTAAAATAATAAAAGACTGATTATGTTCCAGCCTCCAGCTACAGTCGTGCAGCATGAGATAATGGTTCTCTGCTCTGTGTCGGATTATGTCCACACAGCAGAAGTGGTCCACCCTTTAAAAGCATTTTCCATATCTTCAGTTGGTTCCAAGGAGAATATTTTCATCTTCTCCATCACCCTTCCTCATGGCTCTGTCATGTATAGAGTATAGAGTATTGTAGCACAGCATGAACGATCTATATATGCTGTGGTATATACAGTATAGCCAAATCTCTTTCAGTAACTTATAATGTTTTAACAGTAAACCCTGGCTCACTGTTTACATTCTAATTCCTCTGAAAGAACCTAACTCCGGCCCTGGCTCCTTGTGTGTGGTTTTATTACCAAAGGCAGTTGTATTGAACATAAAACCTTCCTGAATTGGCATCAGGTGTAAGATAGTGAACCGTGTTTGAGACTGATGTGTTTGGACAGGTAAGGGGCGTTATGGAGAGGTGTGGAGGGGTACGTGGATGGGGGAAAGTGTGGCTGTGAAGATCTTTTCGTCTCGAGATGAACAGTCCTGGTTCAGAGAGACCGAGATCTACAACACTGTCCAGCTAAGACATGAAAACATCTTAGGTGAGACGAAGTATGGCTTACCGTCGATAAAGTGAACATTGCGTTAAAGTCAAGTCAACTGTGCAGAGTGAGTCAAAAGACATAGACACCCTTTTATTTCAGCAGCAAAAGGGAAAATGCTATATCTGAATACCCCAGCAAGTAATGGGGAAGGGGGAGTATGTTTTAGGCTATGTCCGGAACATGGCTGCCATCTTGAAAGCCACCATACTGGATCAAGGGCTTGTTTTCCCAAGTTCACACAGCACTGTTGCATCCCTCATAGCCAAATACCAAAACTACAAGCCATGTAGTGATTGTGCAAAGACAGCTACCGACAAAAAAAAAACTCAACAATGGTTTTGGCAGCCTCTGTAAAAAGTCCATGATGCAGCACATGACATCATGTGACGCATGTGACTTTTGACTCACCCTGTATTTATGAAGTGCTTTTTACCATGGAGAGCACTCTTTAAAGAATCTCAAACACACCTCCACATGATTCTTTTCAGGATTTATTGCTTCGGACATGACATCCAAGAACTCCAGCACTCAGCTCTGGTTGGTCACCCATTTCCACGAGCTGGGATCCCTCTACGACTTTCTGCAGTACAGCACGTTGGACCCCGAGGCTTGTGTGTGCATGTGCCTGTCGGTAGCCAGCGGCCTGGTGCATCTCCACACAGAGATCCTGAGCACACAGGGCAAACCAGCTATTGCCCATCGTGATCTGAAGAGCCGCAACATTCTGGTGAAGAGGAACGGGCAGTGTTGCATCGCTGACCTAGGTAAGACAAACTTCCTTTTGTTTCCAATGTCTTTGTATCTGTCAATGTATCTGTGTTCTTTTATTCAACCTGGGATTCAAACCCCAGGCCACACTTGGAAGCCCAGCTTGATAAAAGCCTAATTGGTGAAATTTATTTGATCAATTTATTTTATTTAATAAGCAAAAGCCTCATTGGCTTATTTTTTTTGCTTGATAATTAGACCATTTGTACTGGGAAGAAGCTTCACTGCAGTGGACCTATTGTGACTACATAATAAATGATCTAATGAACTGCTCTGGTGTTGTTCCACAGGGCTGGCAGTCATTCACTCTCAGACCAACGACTACCTGGATGTAGGGAACAACCCAAGAGTGGGCACCAAGCGTTACATGGCTCCAGAGGTCCTGGATGAGAGCATCCGTTTGGATGTGTTTGAATCGTACAAACAAACTGATATCTGGGCTTTAGGACTCGTTCTGTGGGAGATCACTCGTAGAACCATCGTCAATGGTAAGTACAGTTCTGGAGTTTAGAACCAACATGAACCAATCTATATCATTTCCATTATTTAGTTCTTTATAATCAGTGCTTGTTTTTATAATGGGTCACATTTGCAGAATTGAGTCATTTCCGTAACTGTAAATTACATTATACTGCTTTCTTTTTTTAAGGCAGCATTTAGGTCATTTAGCTTACCTGTTACATTTCAACTGCTCACAAAAATGACTACAAAGAGGATCTGCTGGATAATCTGATCCTGTCCGTGCCCCATCACTGTCACTGTGTTCTGGCAGTCTTGGGTGACCATACACCCTACTGAAGAGTCCATGTGGGGCGCTTCTGTTCACCCCCATGAATATATCACTTACTACTCAATCACCGTAATTGAGTTTAAATCTCATTTGCGTAATTAAGGAACTTTCTTTGACATCATTTGTTTTTCTGATGATTTTGTTTAATGAAATATAATGAAATGCTTCTTTTTTTATTGCTTCTTACTCATTTTTAAATGTCCCCTAATTTTTGTGAGCAGTGTAGTAACAGGTAAGAACCTTTTAACGACCATCTGATCAGAGTTTTTTGTAACAATTCTAAAAATGGTCAAAGAAAATAAAAATCTGTCTTTTGGACAGACTCTGGATATTGTGCTGAAAAAAAGCTGGTCAAATTCAAATTTTGTTTAGCTTATGCATTTTTACTGCCATAAATATTACTTATCTCATCATTTGATGTGTTGTTTACATTTTTCAATTATGTTTTTCATGAATATTGATTCAATTTGCATTAACTGCGTACGTAAGTAGGAACTAAGTCCCAGTCTGCCGGCTTCACCTACATAACTTTTACCCAGAAGTGTCGAGTGCTGGTCATTTGACTGCTGTGATTTCTTACTTTTAGCACTATGCTGGATTTTGCAACTTAAAGGTTTAAACGTGTTTAAAATGTGATATTGCATCACCTGGAAATCAGGAAATCAGTGTTTCTTCAAGTGGACTCGTTTCCTCTTGTGCGTCTCTTGCTGCATCTGGCAACCCTAGAATTAAGCGCAGCACCCGCAAAACGGTTTTCTGTTTTATTATACTTTTGGGGAGACACTGAAATGCATATAAGGTGTCAATTTTGAATGATTAAAGTTTGTAGTATATATCGCGTCCTTCTGTACGATTAGTGGTTGGTTGCAAAGTAGTAATTCAGTTATTTAAACCCGGAAGTCACTCATTATCTGTGTGCATGTATAATCGCTGATCAGATTTCTGACAAGATCGGGTTTTCTGCGTTTCCAAGTGTGTTTACATGAAGTGCATGTAAGCACGCTTGGTAAGTGCATGTGCCTGTCCTATTGTAAGTAGTATGAACACTATCTGTACATTCTCTCTAGAGCTCTCCCTGTTCCATGACTGATTTCTGTATTGTTCTTAATGCTGCCAATGCAATTTTGGCTTCTGTCAAACAAGAGTACCAGTAGTATCAGTCATTTATGAAACACTTTTTTTGTTTTCAGCTGTATCTCTTTGGTCACATAGGATAGCATAGAAAGACTGTGTGACTGTGGTCATGTCTGTTCAAACACCTGTTTCACACAGAGTGGGCATTAAAGGGTGCATACCTGTAATCAGGTGTTTGTACAGGATCCAGTTCGCTTGCAGTTTCATGGATATATGCCTGTTTTATCATGTTTTGCGTGTGTATCAAAAAGAGTGTTGTTTTTCTCTACTCAGGAAGATTAATCTATCAGACCATTGTGATAACACAAAGAAAACATCCATATTTCTTACATCACTCGCTGGTCTCTCTCTGTCTTGCCAAGTCACTCTCTTTTTCCCCTATCTGTGTCTGCCTCCACTATCCCCCCCATGATTAGCAGTCCAGCAATTATAAACAGTCTTATCAAGTGTCAGCACTCTGGCTCATACAGTCCAGACGCTTTCTAGCTTCCCTCCTTTTCTAACACGCTTACACACTTACACAAATGTACACGTACACGCTCCAGAGTAAAAAAACAATACGTACCTTTGTGATGCACCGGTCACTGTGTGAGTTTGTTGCCAGCTAGTAAAAAGTATTTGTCATGGAGCACATGAAGTTGTATCCTCACTTCTCGATACTAAATTCTGCTCTCCTGTCCCAATTTGTCAGTTGCCACATGCTCATAAACTTTCTGGATACCGTCCAGTCTGCGTCCCACACAACTATTAGCTGCTCTGAACTCCTTATCATCTGAAGTGTCTTAAAGAAACGATCGGCTCAAATAGACCGTTTTAAATCCCACACGATGTGTGACTAACCGCCTTGTTTTGTGTAGGAATTGTGGAGGAGTATCGTCTGCCCTTCTTTGACATGGTGCCCTCTGATCCCAGTTTCGAAGAGATGAAGAAGGTGGTGTGTGTGGATCAGTACAGGCCGTCCCTTCACAACCGACTGCACTCCCATCCGGTACGCAATCCAGTCAGTGTATGCGTTCTAAAAAACGACGCAAGGCCGTGTCAAAAATGTACCAAGCATAAAGTTTAACAACTGGTTTAAGCCGCTTCATAACTTGCCGCTTAATGATATTTCTAAAGTTATCTGATTTATTTAAGCGGTCGTGTAAACAGCACTCCGATTTCCCAGATCGCATGATTCCCGGGGGCATGAGTGCTTTCCATGCTGCCCTATAAAAAGGCTCTCAGAACCCACTTTTGAGTATTGTACTTCTTGGTGCTTCTATGGCATTCGAAGACATTTATGTCAGTTGACAGGATTGAGACATGGCATGTCATTGGACTGAACGATGCATAAAGTACAGGATGGGTGGCTGTACACTGCTCCAACTGCTGGTGCGATGATCTGGGGAGTCATACTAACATCAGTCACCCCTAGTAGTGATACGAGGGGCACTAAGAGATCAGCATGCCGGCCATGTGTTGCTTGTCAGTACAGCGCTTTATAGCTAATAGAGCATTCATGGAACCCACACAATGAGTGTGGAGGATGTACAGGTCCGGCAAATGTGCTTTTATTCAGGACAGGGTACCATACTGAACATGTCTGACTCCACGCCCAACCATCAATTTGTATCCGGGTTGGAGGTGGACTAACAGGGAACAAGAGCCTCCTTTTTAATTGTACAGTTTTTCCCAATAAACCTTTCGCTCTAGTATTGTAATCACTTACATATATCATCATTACATTCACATATAAGAAGAATCTGCGTGTCCTCCCTGTGTCTATGTGGGTTTACTCCGGGTACTCTGGTTTCCTCCCACAGTCCAAAGCCGTGCATGTTGGGGTAATGGATTACATAAATTTGGCATTTTATTTGAGTGTGTATGTATAACTAGTCTTGAGATGGCCTTGTGTATAGACCTTGTGAGGGTCGCTGAAATGGCCACTGTTACTGATAGCAACGACTTAGCAACAACTCTTCTTGAAGGGTTATTCTTTGTCAAAGAGTGTGTATTCAGGGGTGAAAGGCTTCCCGTGAAAGGGAGAAAACAAAGCAACATGGCAAAATTCAGTCAGTCAGTTTTAACTAAAGATGTTGCCTGTCAGTTTTATGTAAAGACATGAATAGATGTGTGTTTGAAGGAACTCTGCAGCAATGGGATCTGTTGTTGTTGTTGTTGTTGTTGAGAACATTAAAAATGTCTTTGTTCTTCAGAATTACGTGTGGATATTCAGACAGGAATCTAAATCCACACACTTCTTCTAACACAAAATAACCATTATTGGTCAACCAGTATAGTTCAGTGTGAACACACGTGGCCCATCAAGTCAGCTGAGGGCTTTGTAAAAGCTTAATCCAGTTATCTTGTTTTGCTGCTGTGGCTGTTTTGATTTAAGCTGTGAACAATGCTCTGCACTGTCAAGTGCTACATCCAGTCAGAGCAGAGCAACACCGTCCGCTTATTAAATCATAGTCATTAGACATTTAATAAGATTTCTTTCCAATTAAATCAACTCATAATGATAATGTCCCATTGTTCCTATAATGTGTCCAGATCCTGTCTGCCATCGCTAAAATCATGAAGGAGTGCTGGTTCCAGAGTCCATCAGCTCGCCTCACGGCCCTGCGTGTGCGCAAGACCTTGGCAAAATTGGACCAGGACCAGGACTGCAGCATAGACAAACTCAAACTGGACGTCTAGACATCTGCACTGCCAGAGCGCCTAATGGACCTGTTTGCTTTTATGTGCCTTTTAAGCTGTAATCCTAAATTCTTTGCTGGTGCTTGAGCTGAACTGAAAGAAGCCCCTGGCTGTGCTCCTCCTCTAGACTGGAACACGCTGCTGAAGGATTTAGCACATGCTGACAGCCATAAGTGAACCTAAGCCTTGAATGAAAGCACTGGCAGTGTTTTTCTGTCACTGTTTTTATGAATGTGTTTGTGAGGATATGAGCCATACTAGACTACCCAGCAGAGGAGTTTCCTGAAATTCCTTCGTGTCTCCTCCTCTTTAAATCCTGCAGTTCTAAAAAAAGGATAGGACACCGTGTACTTCTTCTGACTTGCGTTTCTACAACACGACTTACATGTAGAATTTATTCATTCCTCAATTTTTGTATCATATCTTAAATATGCGATATATCCTTACATGGGCGATTCTTCAGTATGGAGAACTTTTACATCCCCAGGAAATAAAGTCATGATAGAAATCGTTTATTACAAAATAAATGAATAGATTAAGTAGCACTTATGGCACGTACAAAATGCTCCACAATCATTATGATTTCCAATTCCAGACAATGCCTTGTCCCAAGCCCAACTTTAAAATGTCTAGTTTAAAAGTGATAAACAATTGATCACTTTTTAAAAAATCACAACATATTTTATAGCAACTTAAAGTAACGCACATTGTATGATGTTTTTACCTGTCTATACAACTTTTGTATATTTGTATATACAAAATATTATCTTCCATTTTTATATATTATCATCCACTACATTACTTGGGATCAGTAAAAACCAGCCATCCAACCAACCATCAGCACAGCATCCCACAATCTCTGAAGTGAATTATTCGAAGGAAACGAAGGCTGATGGGAAGCACATTAACCGTGAGAGGAGAGTAACTTTTTGATTTCTGAATACATGAAAGTAATTTAATCCTAGCGTACGCTTATACAGTGTCCAGTGACGTAGCTACGGCAGTATCTTACTCAAAAAAACAAACATGCACGTTGTATATTTACTTAAATTGCCCTACGTATACCTTTTTTTGTACCATAACCCTTCTTATACTAGCTGTTGACTGGCATTAGCAAATCTGTTGCCATCTTTTTTTTGTCTGAAAAAGTGATTTCATTCCCAACACAGAAGTATTCATTATCTGGAAATGATTAATATTGATTACATATATAAGTTATCGGTTGGAACCAAGCATAGCAGTGGAAAGCATAAACATAATTTTAAAATAATTCGAAGAAAAATTATTACAAATACATGTTTCAAAATTTCAGATGATAAAAAGCGACCCTGAATGAAGAATCACCCTAATAAGCACGGCCATGATAACCCTTACTTAAATATTCAAGTAATATTTATTCAGATGGAGAGCACAAGACAGTACCTTATTGCTGTACTCTGTTTTTATGAATTATATAGTATTTTATATTTTTGTATATTTTATACTGGTAAAATTCTGATTCAGTATTGTTTTGCACAAAACATGAACATAATTCTCATTACAAGTAATGGTATTTATCATATTAATAAAATGATTTAAGCTGAGTTTTACATGTTCTCCCTGTGACTTCCTGAGTGGGTGGCCAACTCTGGTTTCCTGTCACCTCTGAAAACATGCTAAAGAACAAGAAATGCTCTTCTCGATCCACATGGGATATAAATCAGGAATTCGGTTCTATTTAGGCAAACGCCAGTTTTTTCAAGTGAACCCGTTTCAGTGCCATCTGACTACCAACATTCAGGCAATACAGTAAGATCAAAGGGTTGCCTCTTTCTAATGCATACTCTCTGGAGCAACAGATATTAACAGATGCAGTTCAAATACGCAAACGGCTTGCAAACAATAGCAAGAAATCTAGAAATGTAACAGAGAAAGCGTTTGAGTTCATTTTTCTGTATATTCAGTCACTTGCTTTTGTTAACTTGAGCTTGCTGCTTGATTAGGCGTTTGAAACCACAGTCAAGTTTACCTTCTTGAAATAAGATCCATATTATTTGATGTACTGTACTTTATAAGGTTGATGATCTGCTGTATTTACCTTATGTCATGTTTCTTCCTCTCTAAGTAACTTGTTTCAGATTATTAGTATCGTTAGGGTGCTATACACATTGGTGTGTATTAATGTGAATGACCCCAGGAAAACATGTTTGTCATAGGAAAACTGTAAATTGCTTGACAGTTTTATTGAGAATTTTCACAGTTTGACCCTGAAGTTCACAGTTCTACGAATTTTTTATGGTAATTTGGCCACTTCATTGTTCCACTGTCAGAATGAATAGTACAGTTGTAAACTTGGTTGATTATGGACTGAATATAAATTATTTGACAGTCTTATTATGGATTTTTGATGCTCATTTGGCCACTTCATGGTTCCACTGTCAAAATTCACATACCTCTTTTCACTACATTTTCCTGGGACTACACTGTGGCTAAAGGTGTCTGATAAATGCTGTAAATGTACACTGCTCACAAAAATTAGGGGATACTTTGTTATGAGATTATTTCATTTTAAAATACCCCCTAATTATTGTGAGCAGTATATATAATTGGCTATAAAGGACTGCTTGTTTTATGGGGGCACACAGTACCCACAGCTGTAAATAAGCCTGTTAAACATTAAATAGTTTTAGGGATTTAACACTAAAGTGGGCGCCACTCTGCTATGGGTGAGAGAAATTAACACTATAATATACTATTTATATACTATTTTATATATATATAGAGAGAGAGAGACTTTGCTTTGGTTGACCTAATGTGTACTTTTGGTAGGTAATACGGTTCCAAGGGGCCCAAACTTATAAGTTGTATGATATATTACCCTACCAGCTTTTCTTTCAAATATTTGTGCAAGAAACACGAAAGAAACTTACAGAACGTGATTTCCGCCCAAGCGTTTGAACGGTGCTAGGGCATTGTGGGAGATATAGTACCAGCAGTGACTATGCGTATTTCGAAAAGGCGATCCAGGATTAATTGGATTAATTAATTAATTATTTTTTTTTATTGTTTTTTTTCTTCTAAATTGTAATTTAGTTGGGAAGGTGAACCAGTAAAGTGAGCCTGATGACATCCCTGTCTTAGATCATTATTTTAATAATGGTCTAAATTTAGACTTGTTTTAAATGTCCATAAATGTATACATGAAACTAAACACTAGGGGGCATCAGAAGCTTCACTCGTTGTCCTCAGGACACTGGTTTCTTGTTACGTTTTCCTGCGTCTGACTGGTCTCAGTTCTCTGCACCCTTGGTCGTCCTGTTTTTAACTGTAACACAGTCTTGAACCAGCTTATTATTGTCTTCGGGAATCCATTACATTTTAATCTGATCCATTTGTTTTTCATTGTCCATGTCATGTTTATGCATCATGTTACTGTGCAGGACAATACAAAAGGCACTCGAGGACCTGATATCCCCAGGGAGTAACAGAGACACACCTCGGTGCTCTACAAGCATTCATAGATACAATGTCGAATGCATCCTCCCTGATAGGGTTTCACTCGGGCCTATATTTACCCGCTGCAAACAGATCTCCCATCTCTTATTCATGGAAATGGGAATGTGTATTATCGGTAGAAATCCCAGCTCAGGGTTACTGACGCGTATACAAGGCTTTGGGTTCATGCTTTAGTGGCACACTGTGGCCGAATCTAACCTTTTTTTGTTAAGACATCCTAATGTGCTATAATTTTAGGTTACATATTTAGCCCAGTTCTAAAGTAGAGGTGAGTGATGGAGAGAGAAAAGATTCATACATTAGTGGGAAACTAATGGCTTCTGTTTCTTGCAAGGAATAGAATGACCTGTGTTACCTTAAGGCAGCAAGCCAAGGGCGACAGTGGAAAGGAAAAATAACCCTGGAAGAACCCTTGGGAGGAACAAGACCGAAAAAGTACCCAACATCCTTGGGTGACCAAATATGATATATTTTCAATTCAATTCAATTCAATAGATGATATATGCAAGAATTAAGCTGTTATCTAAGTAATAGTTAATAGGAATAGATCAAAACAGGGGCTCAATATATTTTAACAGAGAGAATATATATGCTCACAAAAATGAGAGGATGTTTCTAAATGAATATGAAGAAGATCCCACAAGAACTGCTGGACAGTCTGATCCTGTCCGTGCCCCATCACTGTCAGTGTGTTTTGGCACTCTTGGGTTACCATACACCCTACTGAAGAGTCAATGTGGGGGCACTCTCCTCTAGTTTGACATGCTTCTGTTCACCCCATGAATATATCACTTACTACTCAATCACCATAACTGAGTTTAAATCTCAGTTCATAATCAAACAACTTTCTTTGACTTTTCATTTGCTTTTCTGATGAACTTGTTTAATGAAGTTAAAATCAGACACTTATTATTATTTCAATCGCTTCGTATTCATTAAAAAATACCCCAATTCTTGTGGAGCAGTGTGATTAAAAAAAATTAAAAATATATAATAAAAATGTAAATATAATACTATAACAAAATGTAGACTCAATGTTAATTATACTGCTCACAAAAAATAAGGGATACTCCATAATGAAATATCCCCTAATTTTTCTGAGCAGTGCATCATAATAGTATAGATATTCTATTTATAATAATATATTATTTTATTTAAAAAAAAATAGATGATGCTAAAATCCAATATTAACTTCTGTGTACTTTTTGATATCTGTTACAATGACTTTTACTTTGTGAATATGTCCACACATGGCCTCAAGGCAGAGTTAATCGCTGAGTGTTAAAAAAAGCTGATCACTTCATTTTCTTAAGTCTTGGCTGTTTTTGCACACCTACAAAGGGGTCTATTTGTTGGTGTAAGTCTATATTCTAAATCTCAGAATAAATACTTCCACAGTTTCTGAAAGATTTTGGAATTCTGCTTGATTTTGGAATCTAATCTTCACTTCAATTCAGCCACAAGATCAAGAGTCACAGCCTTTTTAACTGTGTGGTGTCCTGCTCGTTACACTTTAGGTTTGGCACTACGTCTATAAGTTAGTAACATTCTTGGTAGCCTTCTCCTGACATCTGACTGTCATATTGCAATTCATTCAGAAAATACATTTCCACTGCTCAGCAGTCTAATGGTGGTGTTCTTTCTGCCCTGCATTGAATATTTGGCATTGTTTGGTGAACTCAAGCCTCTGTGCGGCTGCTTGGAGTTGGAAACCCAATAAATAGACAGACAGACCCAGACAATTAGTTCTTATACTGACATAACTTCCATAAAGAGAGTTTAATGCCTGGCTTTCGTAATAACAGCTACCCTGTATGTTTGTGTTTTTGGGTTTGTTTATTACCTACGACACTCCTAGGTTGAAAGTCACTGAGCTCTTCAGTATGATTCATTCACTGGGAATGTTTGTCTATGCAGATTGCATGGCTGTGTGCTTCATTTTACACACCTGTTAGTGATGGGTGTGGCTGAAATAGCCAAACTTTAAATTAGAACTGGTGTCCACATCTTACAAACGGCAACAAGACCACACTGTTGATTTTAGAAACACTCACTTAAGTGAAGGTTTCACAGTAGCTTCATCTGAACTCGTGGAATTTTGTTTTATTTACAAAAGGCACATTGGTGTGACCCAAAACGAATGCTCAAAAATTCTTTCTTAGTCATCACTGAAGTCTCCCGACCAGCAGGGGAAATCCCGGTGGGGACAGTTCTGACATACCAATCCTTCCTGGGCAAAACAGAGTTGTCCTCTCAGCATACTCCTTGCAAACATAGATATTTAATTTGAAATATGTAATATATATTTATATAAAACGAGTTCTATAATATATAGTAATGTACATTGAAAGTGCTAATTATAGATGCGAAAAAACAACAACTGTTTCTAAGTTTTGAGGGATTGCACGCCCCCCTTCATAAGCCTCACAGTGGTCTGCTCTACTGCCACCATCATCCAAAACCATACACATTTTATACTGTTCATAAATGATAAAGTACTGTGCACATTTAAGTTGCCCTACATTTAGTGGGGCCATAGCTTGTTTTTAAAAATGACTACATTGTGATTATTTCTGAAAAATATCACGCCATACTCGCTATAAAAAACTATGTCCATATATAATGAGCCATCTACAGGCCATTCCTAGTATTGCCTGTTGAGCATTAGAAAACCTGTAGTCCATATCTATACACAGTCCATGTACTACAGTAGTTTTGCTAACACCCCCTCAGTAATTGCTCTTAAGAAATGTTCCTTTATTGTCCTCCCTAAAACTGAAATGATATTTATGCCCTTGCCTACCAGTTCTATAACTCAAAGTGTCCGTGTCCCTTTGACAATCGAGGAGTATGGCTCTATGAGTCAGTAAGGGGCCGGACATTGATTTCTGTCTGCTGCTAGTTTATCTATATCAGTGCCTGCATGTGTCTGTTCTCTGTATAGTCATGTGTGACGGGGCCCCGCACACACTTTGGGAGAGATAATACTCCCTGAATAGCCCGGTCTGTCTGATTGGTCAAACAGAGTGGGGGATGTGTAGTGTATCTTTACCCTCCCAGGCTGGGCAATCTCAATTTCCACTGTAATCCTCCACTCTGTAGTGGGCATCAGTGCTAGCTATTATCATTTGGTGATTTTTTTAATGTTGTTTTGAAACTGATTATAGGGTTTCTATGTCCATTGTGTTGTCCATTTGTTAGCAATACCCAGTCAGATAATGACACACAAACATTTACATTAAGTAATACATTTACTTGCATTTTACGGCTGATAAAACCTTGGATTCTGAAAACAACTGTGGATTAACGACGTTCTGCTAGATAGTGCAGTACCTTAATAGCTGCTCCACAACCCATGATGCTCCCCCACAACTGACCCCCTTGGATTTATGCATTTATTGCTCAGAAATGTGGTCTCAACTATTCAATGCAAAGAACAAAGCGTACGATTTTACCTCACCTTTTTTAGACAGTGTCACATTGATGTCTGGAGCCTATTTCGTATTTCACTGGGGGCAGGCAGAGGCACACATTGGATGAGGTGCCAGCACATCTATTCTGCAACTTCACCACCTGAGCTTCAATTTCAGCTCAGGGTTCATACCCGGTCGTCAGGAACTGCTGTTTTCAGCAGCTGGTTCCCTGGTAATGGGAACTGTTTGGCCTCAACTGATACCACAAATATATTGTGACTGATCAGTTGAATATGTATCATGCGAACCTCTGGGGTACTGAGTAAGCAAAATACCCTCAGGAATCTCTGCTGCTTCTGAGTTTGTCTTCATGTGTTGACTATAAGGAAAACACAGAAAAATATTTATTGGTTAGAAAAGCATTGCTGCTTTATCAGCTTAGCAAAAAAGCATGGATGTTTTGACTTGAAGGGTTAAATGTAATACAGTTTTGACAAAAAGGCATAAATGTTAGGTACTCTGAGACAACAGGAAATACTCATTCTAAATGTAAAGCACGGTGGAGGAAGCACCAGGTAAATGTATGTGTAAATGCATATCTGAACTAATACAGATAGAATTATCAAGAGATGATCCTAAAGAGTGCCACTGCCATTAACATTGTTTCAATGGCTTGGGTTCTCACTGGTAGAATGAACTTACATAGCAGACCAGTTCACACAGTCCAGTGTATCACTTCCTTTTTCAAAAGTGAAAATAAACCTCTTCACCTCTTCAAACAGTAACGCCTTTTCTATTTTCTGCCGTTTTTGCACTTAATGCAGCATTAAACGTCCATCCGAGCAACTCCTGCTTTAATGACTGAGATCTTAAGAAATATAATAGGGCTGAAAATCTGTTTAATATATCTTATTCACGTCTGAATGACAGAAACTATATAAGGATAACGAATCCTTGCTACACCTGCTGGCATAAAAGAGAATGGCAATTTAATGGTCTTGAAGGCAGAAACCAACACATTAATAATGTTCTTTTCGTTTGGATCTGTGCATGCTTAAACGTTTAGAGAAATTTATGAATTATTGCATTTTATAGTGGAGTAATGTGTTAAATGTTTTCATGTTGCGGTTTAATTAAGATGTAAAATAATGCACACTTTCAACATCTGCCTGACATTAATTAATGTAAATCACACAACACACACAATTGTACAAAATTAAATATGGCATGTCATACAGTGAGAAGGTCCTGGGTTCGATCCCAAGAGGAGCGGTCCGGGTCCTTTCTGTGTGGATGTCAGTTTACTCTGGGTACATGTCCAAAGACGTGTTTGGTTAATTGGTGTTTCTAAAAGTCCCCCTATTGTGTGCGAGCGCATGTGTTTGCACCCTGTTCTTCCAGCTTTGACACTAACAAAGGAATAAACGGCTAAGATAACGAATTAATAAATTAATACCATTTGGGATGGGCTTACAATAGAATGAACATGACCAGGAAGATGCAGGGTTAAAATGTAAAAAGTAAATGTTTAAATGATTAGTAAAGCGGCACGTTAACTGGTAAACTGTAGAAAATTACATTCACAAGATCTTAATCACCCTGATTTACGAGTGATTGTACAGAAGGTAGGTCATTTCTAAAAGAAATTGTTAGATAATAATCATTTCTGCCAGTTGTGTAGCATGTGCAGGACTTTCGTCTGTGTACGGTGTATATTTGATGAATTATTAGAGTAGGTATTTGCCTAGAATGTTACGCTTGATATGTATCATAAAAAAAACATCTTGGGTAACAACAGAAACTTTTACAGACTTCTGGGATTTGCAATCATCATTTCCCTTAAGTAATTCAGAACAGAAGAAGATTAATCCTTGTCTACTAAGGAGGTCTTTTAATCTTTATTCCACCCCCTGACAGGTTTACAGATCTATTTGGGTGTCCGTCCTGCTTTCCTTAAGCTCATTCCAGTTTAAAGCTTTGCACAAAGGGGTTTGAGACAAGTTCGGTGCCAGAGACACAGATAGTAGTTCCCGACAGTGGACAGAAGAGGATAAACAGACAAAGCATTAGCTGCCTGACAACGTCACAAATGATAATGCGACCATCCTCACCAGAACTCAATCCATGGCTGTTATACTCATTCAATCGGATAACAGCAGTGATTAAAAGTTAATAAAGCTGAAAGAGAATTGCTGGGTTAATAAGTTGTGGCTGGTGACAGAAAGGATCTGAAGTAATCTCTAAAACTTCATTTGTCTGCAACAATGCACAAGTAAGATAGAAATGGAAGTGGTTCATGTTAAAATACACACCACTGCAAAAATACTACAGTATCCAGATGTATAAAATACCAAATACCCATTTTTCTATACATAAGAAATTCTATTTATTTTTATGTAGGTTATAGATAAGTATTAATCATATAGGTTAAAATTACAAGGACGTGGTAGTTACCATGTATAGTGTGATTAACCACACTAGCAGTTAACCCAGATATAAGCTGCTTTAATCAGTACATGCATGACAAAGCACCTGTAATTATTTTAATAAAGCAGGATTAAAGTAGTTTATACCTCTGTTTATTTATGAGTGTTTATGTCTGATGGGAAAAGGCCATTTTTGGTTGGTTTGGGTAGAAATAGTTGACATTTCATTTGGTATAATTATGGACATGAATGGTCATCATCTATAGAAGTATAGAAGCTACCACACACTTTGGTCTTTAGCCTGCTGTCCCTAAGTCAGTATTCATTTGTGAGCCTGTAGTACGCCTGCATTGACAGCGACAGTGGAGACAGGAAAAATGTTTTTTTTTTTTTTTACTGTGAATGTTTTAAAGTCACCAAGCCCGAGTGGGGCTGTGATAAAAACAAAATTCTTTTCAGCATAATTTTGAAAGTTGTTAATTTGTGAACTCTTTTGAAACCATTATAAACAGACTGTTCGAGAGGAAGCGTAGCCGGCTTTCTTAGCTGAGCCACAATTTTTGATAAAGTAACAGAAGGGTTGGGGATAAGTTATCGAGAGAAAAAGAAAAGTTTCCTTTTAAAATGTGAATAATGTAAAATTGAATAATGAAGCGAAATAGAAATATGTCAAATCTACTACAACACAATAATTAAGGGTTTTTACTTCTGTTCACCACCTGGTTGAATGGCTCGTCTTTGCAAAAAGCACCCTGTTATCTGGGTTTCACAACTCTGCTGTTTAAATCGTTGTTCAAAATCCAGACTGAAACCCAACTGGGATGTGTGACCTACAAATCCAGAAATACACACTATTTTGCAACTCTGACCTGAAATGTATTTGCTACTAACAGAGGTTATAATACTTATACAACAGTTCTTTTACTTTTCCAGTCTGGTAATATGTTTATTAATGTCAGCAAATGTATTAAGACTTGTACGACCCATGTCAGTGTAACAAATGTACATGCCAATGTATTATATGTTTATAATATGCTATGTAAGGCAAATATAACTATAGGCATTACAACTAACATACAATAAAGCTGAGGCAGATGAGAGAATGTCTTACCACTGGAGTGATGCAGGAAAATAGTCAGTCATTTACTTTCTCTAATAGTTAGTGGCACCAGTGCATGATCAGACTCACCTGGCTACAATGGTGATGAATAAATATACATTCTTCTCAACATAAAATCTGTAAGAATTTGAGGATTTTTAACAGGCTTACACTGAACGTTTTTATTGTATCTATGATGCATGTAATACACTTGAGTGCATGTACAGATACAGCTAATAAATTTTACTCTACTGAAAGCAGAACTTGTGTAAAAGTACTAAAGTATTTGCTTTTTAAATGTACTTAAGCTTAAAAAGTAATGTCAGTAAGGTTTTTACATTTACGGCATTTAGCAGACGCCCTTATCCAGAGCAACTTAGAACTCATACAGTCTTACAATCGAAGCAATGGTGAGCTAAGGGCCTTGCTTAACGACCCAACTGTGGCAGCTTGGCAGAGTTGAGAGTTGACCATCAGGTCCAGAGTCCAGTACCTTAACCGCTAGGCTACCTCAGTTTTAAAGATACTAATTGTGTATCATTGTTTGTTTCATCCTTTTAAACTCCCCTTAACTCGGGTGTTGTGAATAGCAAACAATTTCCATTGTAGTATGAAAAGACAGCATAGCATAACAGCACATGTTTTTATTCACTGTGAAACATTATAAATAACGTATATTAGCACACCTAGGGGCTGCCAACTGAAAGTAAAAGTGTAATGACTGTGTTTACTGTGCTGTGGCAGGTAACAACAAACACATTAACTTTAGCCTGCTTGCTATTACAGAATACGGACACACTGCCTGCATGGTGGAAGAGGAATGGTTGGTTCATTTTTATAATAGTTGTTTTCATCTTTTTTAATTGATAACGTCAGCATTTTTGTGATTAAGATTAGTTTAAAATACTACTGAATTCTTTCTGAATTCTACCTGTCCTGGAACATGTCCATTTAAGTCCATTTAAGGCATTACCTGGTCCTTCAGTACATTCAGCTACTCAGTAGATGGGTCATTTGATTACCACATAATATCCCCGAGCCTAGACCTGACAAACTGAAGCAACCCCAGATTATAACACTGTGTCCAGTTGTTCATACATTGTCCGCTATTCATGATCAGGCCACATGATCATGCCCTTAGAGGCCAACCAAATGCTCCCTAGCAAATTGTCTTTTCTCATTAGCCTCACTAAGAAGTGGCTTTCTTACAGCCACCGCGCTGTTTAGTCCCAGTGTTATGATTCCTCGTCCAACCACGGTCATATAAGATTTTTATGATGTCATATTTCTTCCATGAGTGGCACAATGGTGCAGAGTTAAGCACAGGTGTCTCACAGGTGCAGCGTCCACGATTTGATCACAACCTCAAACCTCGCATGTCCTCCCCTTTGCCATAGGTTCACACTCAAAACTGGGTTAAAAATAACCCAAATTGGGTGGGATTGCTAACCAAAGGGACCGAGCCAATGCTGGGTCATTCATGCTCAGTGCATTGGTTTGAGGATTTGACCCACCACACTGGGTCAAATTTTTTGACTCAACAATAGGTAAACATAGCTACACATGCTGTTGAGTTAAAGATACCAAAAAATGGGTTCATTACCAATATTTATTAGATTATTTGATATAAATTACTATTAAATGATGAAATTACTATTAAGCAATGAAAAAAACATTATTGTATTGGTAATAAAACTTACTGTGACAAAGAGTAAACAGTTTTTTTTTTCCAAATTAAGAGAATAAAGAACAATTTATAACATTTTTCACATTTTACCATTTACAAACAGTATAATCATATAAACTTAAGCTGAATCTTTGGGGGTTGGATGGAAAGGTCACTTATTTAAAAATGAGCTTGAAGCCTCAATGACTTTCCAAGCTGCTAGGTCGAAATATTTTCTTTCCAACTTTGTACGGTGCAGCTGGGAGCAGGACGGGAAGCAGTAGCAAGGCGAGATCTCCTTTGTCTGGAAAATATAAATATTAGTAAAATCTTACATACAATGTTTTAATCATTAATTCAAGGTGATTCGATTCTGAATGTGTATTTATTGGATCCATAGGGGTCCATTCAAACTGTAGCACATAAAATAGGCTTTATAGCATGCTACACAGGGCAAACAGATGATAATAAAAGTGTAAATGATTTGTCCTATGGAGCGAATGTATGGAGAAAATATATATCAATATGTTTTATAGCAATTTGTTGAGCTGCAAGAAAACAAAAACATGAAATACACTGATGTGTAGAAGTTTAGTCTACTACTTTCAGAATCTGTATTTCTTTCACACTGAAAAAAAGACTCCTAAATAGTAAGAATAAAAAAAAAAACAATTAAAATATTACTTTAATAAGACACAGAAAGAACAATTCACATATTGTATTCAATACATCAAAAAAGAATTATAATCTGTGTTGAATATTATAGCATACCTTCAAACGTTAAGATCAACATTGCCAGGTTTCACTCGTGGAGCTTCTCTTGAACAAACTCATTCATCTTTCAAAAATGAAAAAACAAACATTTTAATACCATATAGAAATAAGCACAAGAAAAGCACCTAAAACGCATTAAATATAAGGTAACATAAGGAAAATTCACTCTGGTCTGAGGTACTGTGACGAAAACTACCAAGTGAACTTTCAAGAAGCACCGTGTGAGACAAGTTTATTAAAATAACACTTGCCATATAGCTTCTATTCTCTGCTGCAAACACTTAGCTAGCTTTCAATTTTAAGGGGAAATAGCTTACTATGAAACTCACTCCCGTCGTTCTAACGTGGATACCTAACTCACCCTAACTCAAACACACACCCTAAACACAACAACATGTACTTAAAAAGGTGACAAAACATATTTCAGGTGAAAATAGCCAGCTAGTTAGCAAGGAACCAACACGAAAAAAACGCCTTGCATTTGGCAAGTGAGCTAATACTACGGTTCGTAAGTAATAACTACAACACAACTATTTGGCAACCACATTAAGCTTTCGAACGCAGGTACTTAAAAAAATGTCTTACCATTTCCTCATGCATCCGTCTGAAGTTGGAGAAGTTGCCGTGTCCAGTATGGTGATCAGCCTCATCCCTTCAGCCCGCTGCATTTGACCCAATCACAATTAACCCTACCTTGGGTAAAAGTAACCCAATCTGCTCGAACGCCACATCTACCCAGCGAGTGGGTTAGAAAAATAACCCAGTATTATTAAGTGTGTTTACTCCAGGTACTCAGGTTTCCTACTACATTCCAAAGACTTGTGTGTTAGACTAATCAGTGTTTCCAATGCGCTCTTGGTGTATGCCCTACGATGGGTTGGTGCCATTTGGGGTTGTTCCTGCCATGCACCTTGAGTAGTCAGCTGTACCGACTTTCCTACAACCTTGGCCAGGATTCAGCAAACCAGAAAATGAATGAATGACATGTTCAACACAAGTGACCCTTCACTACTACCCTTACGACTTTTAATAATCCCTTGACCATTTCTTAACCCATTTCCAGTCATTTCAGCTTCCTAACTGTTTTCTTTGCATGACCCAGACAAATCCTTTTACCCCTCTGAAACGCAGTAATAGTTTTTCCACGACCATGGGATACATCTTCCCACATGTTTAAGAAATGAGAAGCTACTCAGAGTATCCGTTGGGGTTAAAAGAAGTGCTGCCCGCTGAAACCTGTTAATCACTTCAGTAATTACCCAATGCAATCAAAGACTCTTCAATATCTGATCGTTTGAATCCAAACAGTGACTTTTTTTTAGTTCAGGGCAGTCTATAATAAATGCGCGGTTAGCGAGGGGTGTCGGTGTGACGCTGTGGGGCAACACAGTGGGAAAATACAGCCGCTTGCAGCAGTGAGATCTCGCGCCACAACAAAGGGAGCGCGCGTAGCAGACCCTCCCCTTTAAATGGTGCGCGCGCCCCTTTAAGCGCCGCTGAGTCTCACAGGCCGAGTGTGTGTGTGTGTTAGAGAGGGAACGCGTTACCTGACTGTGTGTATAAAGCAGTGAGCGTGGGTGCGCGCGCACGAACGAGTCTCTCCGCGTCAATCTCGCTCTACTAATGCGTTAAATGCGAAGCGATGGGAATCTCGCAGTCATGTCTCTGCGAAGAACCGTGTTAGCTCTGCTGGTGCTGGGCGGATTAATAGCGCCGGGAGACGGTATGTAGCGTCTGCTTTACGGCTGTGTGTGTATATGTGTGTGTTTATTTATTTAATAACGACGGTGTGCTGCCGCTCATGATGGCGCTGCCTGCGCGTCGTAGCCTATTGGCTAACCCCAACGCCAAAAGTGCTTTGATTGCTTGTTTGTTTTAAACGCCGTAAACGCAGTTTCCATGATCTGCTTTTATTTCATCCCATGTCCGCTTGGTTCCGCTTCGGATAGCTTTAATTAGAAACATGCCGGAGCGCGCGGTGCGTAAACGGTCTCGTACTTCCCGGTTTCCTTGGGCTTTTGTGGTCAATGCGGCCACGAGTAATTCGTTATAGAACCGTAACTGTTTTGCACGTTGCCATTTGGGTGTCTTTTAATTAAAAGAGTAGTTTTTTTTTTCATTTCCAGTCCACCTCGACGCCTGTAGTTCTTCAGAAACAATATAACCCATCTAACCTACATGTGGTTAGTCACCAGGTCTCACCACAGACCAAAACCACGCAAGTTGCTAAGCTAAACAGAAGGGAATGTTTTCTTCCCGGTTGGCTGAAACACTGAAAAGACACTTTGTTCACTGGATTTTAATGAGCTGCGTCTCTCTGACACCTTACTTGTAACTTTTCAATGGCCCCAAAGGACTGATTTTTAGGGACGGCTTTGTTTACAGGCAACCTCAGTGGTTTCAGGAATAATAATGCTAGGTCTCATTATGTCAAACGTTGTCAATCAACAAACAATATTTGATTCAGCAAGAGTTTCTGAGCAGATTCGATGATACTTAAGTTTCGTTTTCGAAAAGAAAAGGTTTGTTACCAATTATGGCTTTTGTTCCTTAATCCGTAGGTTGCGAGTTAAAATCCAAATTCTCTCAATTCTCCATAACCAATTCTTCATGCCGGGCTTTAAGCAAGACCTGCTCGCTTTCTATATAAAAGCGTGTCAGTTGTAAATATTAAATATTAAAAACCATCTCCACGTCCCTATCTTAATGTAGCCCAGCGTTTACATTAGGCTCCTAATCTTTTATCCGTTGGTCCACAGACGGTCAACATTTAATGTACGAGGTGTCCCATAAGGCATAATCTTGTAGGTAAGAAACCATAACGGTTAAACCAAGTGCTTCTAATCGCCCAAGTTGCTTGGAATAATGTTTATTGTTCTCCATGCCAAAAAACCAGCTAGATTTATTGACCACCAGGTATAGCAGCAGGCCTAAAATGCATCTCTTACCTTCTTGTGTCCAGAACTAGAATCTAAAATGTCTTCCTTATTTAACCTCGTACTTCCTACATATTTAAAAAGAAACTGGAACCTCAAAGAAGCATGTTTGCACTCAATCATACTGTTAACAAAACGAGTATTATATTTGAAGTGGCTCTTAACTGTTGTATCTTTACATTTTTTGTGATTATAGGTGCTGAAAATGATCCAAGCAGTGTTTACCACTCAATTTAATATTAACCTACAGAGAAGAGAATCAGAAGTTCCTTCAGGAAATTAAGATTCAAATACATGTTTAAAAAGGCGTGTTAGTCAGTAAATAACCAAAGTAGCTGAACTGGCTGTAAAACAACAACTTATCGGCGGTTAGTATCGTGTTTTTTATGGTTGATCTGATCAAATGAACAGACCTACACGTACAGTACAATGAAATTCCAGCCTTAAAGGCAGCTGGGATTAAAGTACATCTTCAGACATGGTATGACTTCCCTGAAACAACCGAAGGTTAAGTTAATTTTGTACAAAATTTTCTTAAAGATACCAGGGTTAGTGTGTTGTGTTTAGGCCAGGGTGGGGCCAACCGCAATCCTGTCTAGCCAGATTCAATCAGTTTAGGGTTTGTTTTTCTTCTCCCTTCTCACACATTTACTAAACCTGCTAAAGCAACATCTGCGGATTGTAACCCTGGACCTCCAAGTTTTCTCTTGGACGCCACCGGTTTGGACTAATTCCGTGTACACAGTACAGTAATAAACTGTTTGGGTTAATGAGTAATAAAACCACAGTTGTGGCTCGTTAAAGTAAAACTGTTTTATAACTTATATAAAGTGTTGGGTGGTGTTTTGGGTCTGTTTCAAACTTTTCTTTCCAAAACCCAGACAGAAGTCAAGAGTTGAAGTCTGGCCCTTTGTGATGGAAATCTAGGGAATGGACCCCATTCATGGCCTGTCAAAGAAGTCTGCCTCGCCTTTGTAAGGCTAAATACGTTGGTTACATTTGCTGCATACATAAATATGTGGCATACGGCCGAACAGGATAGCATGATCTTGACTAAGCTTCGTCACACCCAGAAAACAAGATTTTCTGTCTGTAGTCTAAGTTTAAATGTGCAGTCGTGATTTTTGTCAGCGTTATTCAGAGCCAGCATGGAAGTGAATGTGCTTCTAAATGTCATTGATTTCTTTTGTCACTGCTGGCAAGGCTAGGCCAATGCTGGTTAAAGCTGAATTCTACTACCTTAGTTTGGAGTAAATCGCTCTTCATCTTTTCAGATTTTTTTTTTTTTTTCAATACATGACTCATGTGGTTTCCTAGAAACTTCCTCCCTTTTTTCAGACAAGGCCATGATGTGCGACACTCTAACATGGTTCAATACCAGGCTTAAGTGAAAGGTGAAGGTCGCACCGGTCCCACCTGCAGCAGTGTGAGGCGGCTGGTAGGAAATGGCCCGTGGCTGTGAGTGGGCCCCACTCTATGCAAGATGCGTCGTGCTTCTGTAGAACGATTTGCACAGCTGCTGTGTTTTGTCCTGGTGAAGAGGGGGTGGAGGTACTTAATGCTACTTACCAACTGAAACCAAAGAAGCTAAGGTGGCTACCGCCTGGTTTATGCTTTGTTCGAAGTTGAGCTAAAAAAAAATACATGAAATGGGCTTCAGACAGGGCTGAGGGGCTTTTTGTTACGGGGCTTCCTTGCTTTTTGTATGATGTCCATAATGAAAAAAGATGGCAAGAGGACACAATTTACACATTTACATTTGGCCAGTAGTTCCTAAAATGCTTGCGTATGCTAATGTTAACAAAGGTGAAAGGCACATTTGTTGTGCTTTAATTGCAATACTTGCTTCCACGGTTGGACCCTTGAGTGTTTCAGTGGCAGCCCATTACTGTGGGGACGCAGGGTCCAGTCCTTGTGGTATCTAGGAGCCTGATTTGGATCACACAGGCATGACGTGTCTGAGGAAGGACATCATCCCTGGTGCTGCAACGGTGAGCCCTGTCTTGTCTATCATTAGACTGGCGACCGATCTACATTCTGGGATAGACCACTGATCCCTTCGACAACTCCCCACCCAATACCCAATCAGTTCCTGCAGACTGGATCAGGACAAAGCCATTTGTTATTTTATTTAAAGGGTGATAAACCATGGTGTAAACTTTGATCTCTGCTCCTGTAGATGTCGCAGTACTGCGTTTTGACACCATCTGTCCGATAAATTATTGATGTGACGTATTAATACAGCTCAGATCGTAGACCACAACTTGCATGTCAGTTGTTTTTGATATTTTCACTGAACTGGAATATCGCAACGGGTCGTGATCTAATCGTTTTGTGACCCGTGCGTATTGTACAGTGACGTCTTTTGCAAATACCCACTGCTACTATCTAATACTGTATCCGTTTATCATAGTTGATCTACTGTTATCTTTTTACTCATGTTACTTTGCTAATTCTTTATATTTAGCTTCTGTGCGTTTAATTACTATGAATTTATTAAATACGTAACAGTTTAATCCTAAACATGTCTCGTCTAAGCACCTGTTTTGAGTCTTGGTCCTTCCAAGGTTTTGCCTTCATTGTATTCGAGTCTCCTAAGCTTGGTCAGTTAAAGCCTTTGGCATAGATTAGGAGTTTTTTTTTTCAGTGTAAGAAAAGTACTATAGAAATCCAGTTGAGCACTTGAGCTCAGAGTTCTGTACAGATGCTGATTGCTCCAGGCCGTAGAGCGGCAAGTTGACCAAGACATGGCCGAGACTCCACCTTGATTAGACATTGTTTCAGGACCAGAACTTTCGCGCTCGGCCCAAAGCAACTTTCTGGGTAGCTACGAAGTGTTGCGATACTTTTGGAATGCGTTTCTGTTTCCATAGCTGACCCCGTATGTGTTTAACCTCAGCTGGATTTGCCATGCACTGCAGCAGTGAGCATTTCTCACACACTTCTCAGCAGCCTGGCTGACTCAATTATAGCCTAATCAGGTTGATGGACCTGAAAGCAGCCTGTCATGAGCTGCAGCTCTTGCACGGTCGTGTGACGCTTCTCACGGCCCTGTGTGAGAAAACAGCATCAGCGTGATGGGGGAACAGTGAGCCATGCAAACAGCCTGAAGGCAGGGTGCATCTCTCTCTCTCTCTCTCTCTCTCTCTCTCTCTCTCTCTCTCTCTCTCTCTCTCTCTCGGTCT
>JAUZST010018682.1:0-13401 GCA_034779995.1 Parotocinclus haroldoi
ATACACACACATACATACACATACATACATACACATACACACACACACACACACACACACACACACACACACACACACACACACACCTACCAAGCCCTGTCGGAGAGGAACACACTCATTTTGAGCTGGGAAACAGTGGAATCCCCAGTTTAAATTCACAGCAGAAACAAAAGAAGAAAGTCCCCGGTTATCCCAGGCCCAACGTGAGCCCTAATCCCTCCACCAGGTTTCGAGTCCGCCCCGGGCTCCCCTTAAAGCCTGGAACGACTCCAGCGTCTCTGTTCTTTTTGGTCGCTGAGAAATGGGGGCGTGCGATACGCCAGTGGTGTTTTAACAACGTCATTGAGAATTTGGACGTCTGCTTTGCAAAAAATACTAAAAACGAGTGATGCACGATATATTGGCGGCCGATGTATGCATTTCTTTAAGTTGTCGGCGTCGGTCCGATATTAGCCGATCATATAATTACATAAGAATATTTCTTTTTCTTCTTTCGGCTGTTCCTGATTAAGCCAAGTATCTGACGTTGAACAGTTAAAATGCAGTTATATTATTTCTTGTGGCCTCTCAATTTGGGCTGTGCCATATCGCATCATTCACGATAACACCGGTATCATTTTTAGAGGATATGAAACATCCATATCTTGATATTCAGACATGTTTAGGTAATGACGTAATGGATTCACAGAGTACGGAGTACGTCCAGTACGTAACTCACAGGCAGAGCAACAGATACGCCAGAAGGTGGGTTGTGTGGAGGTGGAGTTTGTCCCAAAAAGGGGAGCGACCTAGGCAGTGTGGAGGTGGTTTTGGTACAAAATATCAGATGTACGACAAACTACAGTGATACGTAAAGTACGTAACAAGTGCAACAACAAATCTAATCCGTTTCACCGCCTCAAGCAGGAGCCAAAAATAAGTCAAAAATGCCATGGGGTCAGGTATTTGAAAAGTTGTATGCTGTAGAAATATATCGTTATCGCAAAAGTACCCTATAATATCGTGATGTTATTTTACGTGACGTCACGTAATATCAGTAACATGGCTCATATAGCAAGTTTTTCCTGCAAAGTCAGATTACGGCTGCTACCTCACCCCCGCCGTCCAATCTCGTTCTGAAGCATGCTGTTACCCTTTACATGATGACGACGGCTCGTCTGTCCTGTTGGCCCTTTGGTATGCAGGAATTTAAACGGATGGCAGGGAAAGCTTGTTAAAATTCCTGGCCATCACATCAGACCCCCATAACGGCCCTCAAATGAGGTGAAAAGTGGAGGACACACCTACTTACAGATACAGTCTTCACCGCTGCTGTTCCATCCTGTTTTAACTCCGGTCTGCTTTCGTTCTGCCGTACGGTCAAATAACCAGGCCGGACGTCCGCTCACGGTGAGAATGTGGGAATTAAACCGGTACGTTTCAGCAGGGCATGAATGGGCTTTATGGGCACCGCACAGAGGGCACGTTGATCCGGGATCAGCTGAGTGGGTAAGCAGCAGGCTCGTGACGGGGGCTCCGTGCGCAGGACTGAACACGGCTGTTTTGTTTTTTTTTGCTGTACTACAAAAAGGTCTTTAAAATTTGCAGCTGGGCTTAATTTATGGTGTTTAAATTCCAAGGTTGAGTGCGAGTAAACAAATTCTGCTCATTACAGAGATAGAGAGGGCTGTTTACAGAATAAATCTCTTTTATTCCACCCATGCTGAAGCCCATGACACGCCTCAGCGTGCTCCGTTCCACAAAGGAAGCTATTATTTTCACCCGATAAAACGGTCATGTCAACCAGTAAACTAACAGAGAGAAACCGCACAGGCACAAGGAACACAGCTCGGGTTTAAGAGTGTGTGCAGCTGCCCGGACTGAATGGATGGATCTGAGGAACGTCTAACAAACACCTAAGGATAACATCCTTAAGTTAAAAAGTTCTTGGTTGCCAACTATAGACACGTGGAACCCAGTCTTTCATCAGTATTTGACCTGAACAGTGGTCCAGTCCCCAAACTGACAGGTCTCAGGGTCCACACATTCCCCATTCTACCAGCTGTAACCTCACTATAAGACCTTGCACTTGCACTTCTGCAATTATTTTGCTTATTATTTGATTATTCAAAAGAAATCCTGACAAAGTGAGATGGATTTTATTCAAGTAATCAGATTACTCATAGCATCAGTTCTATATTTGGGCTCTTTGTCCACTGTTTTTTTTTCTCATGGGCACTAGACGCGTTTTATCAGTGTTTTTTTTTTTTTGCTCTCTAGGGAAGTGCGCTCAGGATCCACGTGCAAAGACGGGAGTTTAGGAGCAGCGGAAGGTTGTCATTCACTTACTGCGTTACCTTGCTCGCTTGTTCTTTAGCTTCTTGTTGGGACTTGAGACCGTTCCAACACGGGCGGAAGTGTTTAGAGACTTTTTTTTGTTCCTCGTACTTGTGTGGATAACTTTCAGCTCTTTATTTGCACCAAGCTGTACACAAATAGTGCTTGTAAGTGTACACACCTGTCCTACTGCAAGTAGTACTCCGTTGTGAACTCCGCTGATACCTACATATTCTTTCTGATCTATAACTATAGAAACTGGTTCGTGTTTTCAGAGGTATCTCGGACACATTCACGTATCACCTCGTGGAAATACCCTTTAGGTTTACAGACAGAAGCATGGTCAACGCCCAGATATTTCACTGAATCCCTGTAAAGGAACCACTTATAATCGATAAGTCTAATTGCAAATGCTGGAACTTGGGGCATCCATTAGGGGTGGGCGATATGACCCAAAGATCATGATATTTTAGGTTACTTTTTGCGTAGTTTACGTATCACTGTAGTTTGTTGTACAGCTGATATTTTGTACCAAAACCACCTCCACACTGCCGAAGTCGCTCCCCTTTTTGGGACAAACTCCACCTCCACACAACCCACCTTCTGGCGTATCTGCTGCTCTGCCTGTGATTCACGTACTGGACGTACTCCGTACTCTGTGAATCCATTACGTCATTATCTAAAGACGTAGGAATATCACGATATGTATGTTTTACATCGTCTAAAAATGATACCGGTGTTATCGGGAACGATACGACATGGCATAGCCCTAGCATCCATCAATCCTCGGTAACGTGAAAGTCGGGTGGGGTGTTTACCAAATGCTGTCTTGGACTAACAGCCTGTCTTGGGTGTTTCTTTACCCCCTAAAGTAAAACAAAATGCTTTGCTTTTTATTGCTGAGAATTGCAGTTCCGTCAGAGGCCATTACAGCACAGCAGCACAGGCGTATTTAGAGGACTGACATATGGGGGGGGGGGATCAGATCTGGATTATACGATTAGAGCTTTGTGTGGACTGTAACGCTCAAACACATGTGTCCTGACCTCCATTTTTACAACCTCCAACAACAAAAACATTGCGGTGGGTCCTGGATGACCAGATGTTCCTGCTGATGTTCCGCACCCACGCGGCCTGATTCTGCTCACAGCTCACTGTACAATCCACCACTCCGGCCACTTTGACGTCTCAGCGGTCACGGGTCTGGATTACTAATCAGAAGGTCATGAGTTCAAACCTCAGCTCTGCCAAACTCCAGCTAATCAGCACAGACATGAGCTTCTCAGATTAAAGGCGTACGGTCGCTAAATGATCTACCAAGCTGTTAATCAGGGAAACACCAGGCTGCTCTGATTGCTTAAGAAACGCCACAAGCAAAGGCAATAAAAAAAAAAAAAAAACAGCCGCAAAGACGGTGCCGGCAGCTCTTTCGTTTAGAGCGCAGACTCAATTCTGGGACCTAGAGGCACAACGAGAGCGTGAAAATGAAGTTTACAGCCATCATTCACTCTAGTCAGCAATCGCAGTCCCGACCCGTGAATTCCTCAGGCCTGAGACAGCCCGGAAAAAAAAAGGGGGCGAGACAGGCAGGCAGGAAGTGGTGACGATCCCAGCTGGAGGGCAGGGAGAGTAAGAAGTGTGTAGATTAATCAATCCTTTGGGTTTGGGGTGTGTCAGGTCAATCCGTGTCTCTAAAGTTATTGCCACAGGGGCAGCAAATCATTTCTAGGCATGGGTTATTCGCTTTGGACCCACCTGACAGGGAGGAATGTGGTCGTCATAACAGTAATCCGTACAATCAGACAATTTCCATTGTTAATAATAAAGTCAGGATGTCACCACCTGTGAGATAACTAAACATTAACGGAAGTTAAAGCGTGTGTAAGGCTTAACGGGTTCTACTTAACGTCCACCAGCCTACGTTACACGTTAAACGTTATACAGAACGTAAGCATTGCTGTTTGTTTGTGATATACTAATGAGTTATAGCCTTAGGACACAGTGTTCCGTACACATCTCTTGCCTTTACAAGCTCAGGTTGGACGAGTTACAGAGAAACTAAAAGCAAAAATAGACCGGACGGTGTCCGTACAAAGTGTACAGGCATAGCGATACAATTCACAATAAACCGTACAACGAAGGAATTCGCTTACATTTGACTGTACTGACCGCCGAGATGGACTAATCGTGACATTGATTGTTATTATTATTATTGTTGTTATATTAAGGTATGATTGATGCAAACTCACACACAAGCCATAATACATTTAAATTAACGCTGTACGTATGACCGTTAACGTGACCCATCGCAGTCAGCAACGTTATACCGACGTGCGCGTGCTTAGAAAAACAATCAGACGTCTTGGGAAAACACTCAGCAAAACAACCGAAATTAATCTCATTCCAATCATTTCATTAAAAAAAAGACGACTTCGAGTTTCATGTACCTTTTTCCCGCACTTTGTCCGCCACTTTTCTTCCGACTTTAACTCGGTTTTCAAGCAACTGCGTGCCGCTGCGTGAAACTCGCGCTGCCGTTTACACACACTGAGAGGGAAGCACACTAATACTAGCATACTAAAATGGCGAAGCCGCCACACCGGTGCTCCCCTGGTGGTCCCATACTGTTTAGTATGCTAGTGTGAAAGTAGCCATAGGAATCAATTGCACTAGGAGGCTGCAGTTGTTGCGCATGCCTAGTACGTGCCACAGCAGGTTCAGCGCTAGGAAAGGGAAGAGTTCTGAAAGTCCAAATAACAGCGACGTCGTGTGGATATAACAGGGATCACACAACCGGATGGTCTAGCTTCAATTTCGTGAAATTGTCAAAGTTTGTGAGCCCGCAAGTTCCACAAGGTTCTGTTTAGTGGCTCGAAATTTTGTCTGGTCTTCGTACACATGGCAGCACAGACACAGGCCGTTCCAGGCACACCCATCTGGATGGACGTCCCAAGGCAGAACCCCAGAACCCTCTGGAGGAATTACATCTCACATTTGGATTGGGAACATCTGTAGAATCCCCCAGAATATGTGAACAGAGATACAGATCTCTGGGCTGACCTACTAAGTCTGCTTCCACCCTGACCCTCTGTCATCTGTAAACTGAACATTGTTCTAGCATAATCCCCATACATTTCTGTCTTTCATCAATGGGATCCATGAAGTATTTTGGCAGGATAGTGGAGTAGTTTGCCATTGCTTTCTCCACCCCTTCCCATTTATCCGGGCTTGGGACCAGCATGTAGCTGTTTCCAGTTACATGGCTGAAGTGTTTTACATACACATGTCAATGAAAATTTAGAGACACAAATTAACCCAACACTATTTGGACTGTGGGAGGAAACCGGAGTACCTGGAGTAAACCCATGCAACAATGGGAGGACATGCAGACTCCACACAGAAAGGACCCAGGCCGCTCCACCCTGGGACTGAACCCCGGACCTTCTTGCTCTGAGGCAGCGGTATCGCCCACCAAACCCCCAAGCTGCCCTGTGTGTGTGTTTGTATATATATATATATATATATATATATATATAGGACTTGTCTTGAGATGAACTTGTGTATGGATATAACCTTGTGTGTGTCGTTGAGATGGCCACTAATGCAGACGTTAAAGAAGCCAAATAAACTACCAAATACATCCAGGTTACATCCATGATGAACATGTTTTGCACCATGGTTATGGTTATGGTTATGGTGTGCTTAACCACGGTGTCTGGTGTTATTCTTCAATCCTCTTTCCTTCTCCTTTCGGGTTTTGTTGATTTATTTAGTATCCAACAAGAGCCTAACCTCATTATCATGCCCATGTTTCATGGCTATTTTTGGCAAGAAGAAAGTCTCCTGACTTAACGAGGTTACAAAAAACTAGGCTTCATATCTTTCTTCACACTGGACGGCTTGCTATCCCTCGGCTGCTGTAAAAATGCATATTTCCCCACCGTGGAAATAATAAAAGTGTTTTAAAAGTGTTATCTTACCTTAGACAAATTCAAACCTGATCTCATAATTTACAAAATCATGCACTAAAAGACACGAGATGAGATTACGATGGGGCAATAACAATTATCAACGAGGCCTCAGAAGAGTGAGCAGGGTCCAGTAGGATTAAAGCGACACCAAACGACTGGTCGGCTGAAAACCTGGCTGCTTAACGGGGTAGAATTTCAGGTGCTGGTAAGATGTCTGTCTATCTAATCTATCTATCTATCTATCTATCTATCTATCTATCTATCTATTTAATCTAATCTATCTATCTATCTATCTAATCTAATCTAATCTAATCTATCTATCTATCTATCTAATCTAATCTAATCTAATCTATCTATCTATCTATCTATATATATATATATATATATTTTTATGTCTGAATTTGTTTCTAGTGTATTTGGAAGTTTGATTTGTTGCCATTACAATGATGAAAGCAACGTGACAGCTAGAGGGCTTCCAAGATTGCAAAAACACCTGCTGAGCCTCTGCAAACCTGTGGAGACGCTGTATAACGATGTGTTTTTTCAGGAATGTGAACGAAACACGACAAAAATGAGAAAGAGGATGAATTTATTTGAGGCTGTATTGAAACAGGCCACATCCAGACTGCACTGTGACTTAAGGCAGCTGTGATCGAAGCAACGAGGACATATGGCTTTGAGTCAAACATTTTTAGGGACCGACAGCCAAGAACGAGCTTCTAACAGAGCACAGGTCCCGATTAAGCCCTTAATTCAACACGTCCAGGAGAAAACGTCCGGTGTGGTCTGTTAGAATCTGCTCATGAAATGATCCTGGCCACTCTGAGACCGGTGTCTGCTCACAAAAATGAGGGGATATTTCAAAATGAATATGAAGGGCCCAAAAAAAAACAAACAAACAAAAAAAAAAAACAGTTGTTCGATTACGCAAATGAGATTCAAACTCGGGGATTGAGTAGTAAGTGATATATTCATAGGGGTGAACAGAAGCAGGTTAAGCTGAACCAGAGTGCCCCCCTATTGGCTGTTCAGTAGGGTGTATGGTCACCCAAGAGTGCCAAATCACACTGACAGTGATGGGGCAAGGACAGGATCAGATTATGCCTCAGATCTTGTGGGATCCTCTGATTTTTGTGAGCAGTGTATAACGGCCGCACCATAAGACTTGATTACAGAAAATATTACAGAAACAAAAACAGGTTTTTTTTCACAGTCACCACTATTATGGAACCAAATTCCATATTTCCAGCATGTAAGAAAATGTTTGTGTACTTAATAAACAAGTACAGGGCGAGTAAAAAGTCACAGGACACCCCTGTATTTCAGAAACAAAAGAGAAAATGACATCTCTGAATAACCCAGTAAGTAATAGGTGAAGGCGACCTACGTTTTAGGCTATGGGCTCCATCTTGAAAGCCAACATACTGGAGCAAGGGCAAGTTTTTTTCAAATGGGAAGGTGGTCATGTACAATGTCAAAGAAGATCAGATTTGTATCAGAAATCGATTGCTGGAATCAGACTTGCAATATCTCTTGTGTTTTAAAGGATATCTAGACAGAAAGTTTAAAACTCTGGTTGTTCTTCACAAGTAACTGAAGATGAAATCGATCCGGGGAACGCAGCTGCCGTATCATAGCAATCATCAACCGACGTCCAGAAAGATCGCCGATTTTACACAGCCCTGTTACCCCTAATAATCAAATTCGGAGAAACCGGGACTGTGGACGACAAGAAACGTAGTGATCGTCTGAAGACGGCCAAAATGAAACATCCCCTAATTTTAGTGAACACTGCAGTTTGTTAAACAGTATAATAGCATGTAGTAGCATAGTAGATAGTATATACTGCGTTTCAGAGTCTCCTCAAAGTATTCGGCAGTGCCCAAATGAAGCCTAATTTTTAGAACGCAACCGTGATGGTTAAGCTCGTGAGGGTGCGCAGACGAAGAAAACCGGCTAAAATCCCTAAAATCCAGCTCCCTCTATCGGATTTCTTGATCTTGTTTGTGGATCAGAAAATGCTGTTCATGTGACCGCTTGAATCAGACGACTGCAGAAATCAGACTGTGGCTGGACTATTTAGTGCATGTAAGCCCACTCAGTGCTAACATTTGGAGGAACAAACAAATATTAGAGATGTAAAGGTTTCAGGTTTTAAATATGACTGTAAATTACACTATATATATCTGATTAAAACGTCAGACCTTAACATTAAACCCAGAATGTCTCGTCTAATAAAAGCTGTAGTAGCAGTGTGAAGAGATGGACGATTTAAATCTCTGTCCGGAGGCGCTCGGTGGCACGGTGCCTTCCAGCTGGGTGGGGCGTACCACAGCGGGAGGACAATCCTAACATTGTCACTGAAGTGAAGGTCATGTAAGGGTCTTTTTGATTGAACTTTTCCTTTAAGAACGAGTTTGAGGATTCATTAACTTAAACATCTTAAAGCCTATGAAAGTCGTCCCTTTATAAGCAGGTCCATAGGGCATGTGTACTAATTATTATGCATTAATTTCTATGATTAGGTGATGAAGTGAAACTGAAATTGTGCAAACCGACTAAAGGTCCCTCATGAAAACGACGTTCTGTTATCTGATCTATGAAAAACCCAAGTCTGATCATCTATTCATTCAGGATCTGATTTTGTTACAGAACAAAGCAGCATAAAGTACAATCGTCCTGGCAGACTGGGCTGGGCTTCTGTATTCGAACCCTCAACCACGGAATTCAAATTCACTATGCAGTTAACTTATAATTACCATCTCCACAAACCGGCCACTTTATTAGGTACACCTGCTGGTTTAACTGCTTGTTAATGCAGACATCTAATCAGCCAATCACATGGCAGACACAATCAGGTCGAGCTGCTGAATCGAACTGAGCATCAGACTGGGAAAGAAAGGTGATTTCAGTGACTCGGGGAAACCCGAGGCTACAGTTCACATGGGTTGACCCCAAACTGGACAAAAGAAGATTGAAAACGTCTGATCTAATGAGTCTGGATTTTTCTGTTATCCGGATGGATGGGTCAGAATTTAAAGGTATGGATCCATCCTGCATTGGATCAACGGTTCAGGCTGCTGCTGGTGTAATGGTGTGTGTGTGTGTGTGTGTTGGTTGGGGGTTGGGGGGTTTGGACAATTTGGACCCCTTAATCCCACCTGAGCAATCTTTTAAACCACAAAGACTACGAGTATTGTTGTTGACCATGTGCACCCTTTTAAGAGAGCAATGCACCTGAAGGCTAAAGGTGTTTCATGGTGTACCTAATAAAGTATTCGGTAAGGGTGTGTTACGTTATTGCATTATTGACAAGAGCTTTGTTTTGAGGATCAAAAATATTTCCTATATCCTCGACTCGGACTCACCCGCCACAGCTTTGAATGCCAGAGATTTGAAACTCAACACGGACACTAGAGACCGGACTTGGGCTCGTACAGCGAAGACAACAAGGGTTCGCATGTCAGGGACAGTCTGAATCTGACTCGCTCGGCAGTGAATCATGAATCGACTCACACTCACTCGAATTCGGGTTGCTGAGGTTACACGGCAGATCCTCGCCTCGCACTTGCAGGCCTGAGACTCGAACCTCACACATTCTCATAAAGAGACGTGCGAACGGCTCTGGAGGAAACCCATAGAAACGTAGACAAAACACAGTAAACCAGAGCTCAGCTGGAACTCCTGACCCCCAAGCTGTGAGGAACACCCTCATGAGCCTCTACCATCCTCAGAGTAATAAAGACATGACCTCAAACGGTGTCGCTCGGCTTAGCCGGTTCTCTGATTCTCACACTCCATCGTCAGCCTGCATGCCTTTGAACGCATTAAGCAGTTCGCTGGGCAGGATCAGGTAGCTCTCGCTGAGCTCCAGGCGTTTCTCCTCGCTTTGAGAGAGCTCCTCCATGGCTCGGAAGCGTTCGAGCTGCCTCTCCTGGCGCCTGCACTTCTGCCTCAGCGTCTTTAGTTTCCTGCGCAGTTTGTGCAGCTGCTCCTCCAGCTGCTCCACACGCCTCTTCTGCTGCGCCGTGTCCTCCGCCGTGTAGTTGTGGTCGCACGAAACGAAGGCGCCCAGTCGAGCCTTCTGGTCCTGGTTCTCCTCTCTCAGAGGGGCAGATGGAGGCGGAGCAGGAACGTAGGTAGTCACGGGGGAGGAGGAGGAGGACGGGTCGGGGCCAGGACGGAGAACGTCAGGTTCCTGCGTGTGTGCGCCGGGTAAACTGAGAGTGAAGTCCGTCTCCGGAGCGAAGACTTCCTCTAGGGATTCATCCTGGAATGGGAACGTTTGGGATCAGAACAGCGCTTCTCAGGCTTCAGGACAGATTATTGGGTTTAAATCAAAGTAGATCTTGCTGAATAACAAATAAGAGATTTACAGACAGGTCTCCAGACCCGCAACCATTTTTGGGATGCACTCAGGTTACAGCAGATAGAGTTAAAAAAAACCCAACTAATCTGTTTTATGAGACTGGGAGTTCACCAGCTGTTTTAGGGAATCATTTGAAAGGGAGATCCACATTTTTTCCAGGGATTTTAAATTTTAAAATCTGGTTTGCATTTACATTGCCAGTAAGAATGGCTCAGTAAAGCCTGGACTTCAGTCTCGATCCGATTTCTGCATTTTTTCCCCCCAATTTTAAAAGCAAAAATCTGTTATTTATGGCTACATTTAACACTTAAGTGCCGTTTTATGCTGCACATGGCATCAGTGATCGTTAATAGACACTTCATAAATAAGTAACTACATTTTCTTTTTTCCCTCGGAGCTGGTGTTCCCTGATATAACCTGTTCCAGCCCTCTAAGGACTCTGTTCTGAAGTGACTCTATGTATCGGAGGAAATATTTGCAGATATTTTTTCCATTATTTTATATACCTGTTATTATTTAATTAATACGACAATTAACACAAACGGAACTATTTCAATTAATCCTTTCTGAGTCTTGGTCCTGCCAAGGTTTCTTCCTTACAGTTTTCCCTTGCCCCTGTCAGTCAAGTATGTGCTGAGGAGGTACAAGAGGTAGTTCCTCGTTGAGGAAGAGTAAAAGATCTGATTTAATTTGTGAAAATATCGACTTGCATAAAGAAAAATGGCTATTTATAAATAGACACTAAACAATAAACATGTCACAGGATTCCCATTTAGTCTCAAAGAAATCACCTGTGGTCTACAAGGTCTATAGATACAGAAACCGTGTTACTGTTTCCGTTCTTTGAGAACATCCTGACACACCAAGGATGTAGAACCGCAGAGTTTGCGTACCTTCACCTGTAACGTGCTGAAGCTGAAGAGTGAAGGCACGGCGTTCTCCTTCAGCACTCGGTTGTTGCACTCGCGCTTGAAGCAGTCTTTGGTAAAGTGCTGAGAACAGATGTTGCTGTACTTGGTCGGTTTGAAGTTGCCCCTCTTGATCGCCGCCACCCATTTCCCGCAGATATCGGGCCGCGCCAGGGGGAACCTGCAGGAGCAAAAAAGTGAGACTTTTAAACTTTTTGAAAGCACTGGCAAAACTGTATGTGGAAGACGAGTGCAGAGGTATCACATTCGATTCCAGATCGACTCACTAAAACAAAAGGGTTACATTTACATTTTTTACATTTACAGCATTTAGCAGACGCTCTTATCCAGAGCGACTTACAATTCATACAGTCTTACATTTTTAAGCAATTGTGGGTTAAGGGTCTTGCTCAAGGACCCAACTGTGGCAGCTTGGCAGAGGTGGGATTTGAACCCTGGACCAGGGTCCAGTACCTCAACCGCTAGGCTACCGCAGCCCAACGCCCTTATCCAGAGCGACTCGCAATTCATACAGTCTTACAATCCCAGCCATCGTGGGGTAAGGGGCCTTGCTCAGGGACCTAACTGTGGCAGAGGTGGGATTTGAACCCTGGACCTTCTGGTCCATAGTCCAGTACCTTAACAGCTAGGCACAAAGGCTTAATTTAAATGTCATTCAGCAGGCGCTCTGATCAAGTCATACTGTCTTACAATCCAGGCAGTTATGGGTTACGGGCCTTTTCTAAGGGACCCAACTTTGGCAGAGGTGGGATTTGAACTTTCTGGTCCATAGTTCAGTATCTTAACCGCTAGGCCACCGCAGTCCCAATGATAGCTGCACCAAATTTGAATCAGTGTGCCCAGGTTATCATGTTCCCACTTCTCGAAAATTAGGGAACGAACCACGGGCGAAGTGACGCGTTCAACGGGAAGCTCTTTCATCTGGTTCTTGAGAAGACCATGGGGAATACCACAAAGTAAGCTGTAAGAAGGTCAATCTTAACGTATTATTCTGTTACCTTAACTCGTTTTTGATACGATTGTCTATTGTAAAATTACAGTTTTTGAGCTTTAAAACCTAAAACGTAATATTTCTATGCTTTGTTTGTCTTTTCGACAGGTTGTTTTATGTCTCCCCCTATTGGCGTATAGTATGAACTTCATTATACCGCGTTTTACTGCAATTTCTCGACTCGGCCACCAGGGGGCAGTTTAGATGCGACACAAAGAGCAAATACTGTACTATATAAGCCAGAGGTAAAACCACAGCAGCAGAAGATCCAGAACAGGTGGAGGTTCGGTAAAACTTGAATTTACTCACTAGATCACTTTGGTTCTTGCGGCCGTTCGACCACCACAAGCCCACAGACTCAGGAGACTGGAGTGCAAAATCAGAAAAGGTTGGGACGGCGCAATTTAGGTCTAGTAGTGAGGTAAAAAAAAAAAAAAAATCATGATTTTGACACCCGGTAAAAGCTGTACTGTTCCAACTTTCTTCGCAGTGGATGCTTATTAACCAATGATGTAGCTTTCTAAAAGTTATTTTTGATTATTATTATTTTTTTCGTGCAGAGTCTGAGGTTGGGCTCAAACCCGAACCAGATCTCTGGCATAAAGCACTGCGTACATGAAAGCGATTCAACAGGGAGTGATTTTGTTTTTATTCTTCTTTTGCGTTTCATCAAACGAAAGATGCATCGGAAAAGCAAGCGAAAACCTTAAGAAAGTGGTTCGATTGCGCAAATCAGGTTCGAACTCAGTTACGGTGATTGAGTAGCCATCAGAAGCAGGTCCATCCTGGGGGGGGGGGGGGGGGGGGGGGGGGGGGGGGGGGGGG
>JAUZST010018682.1:14009-29009 GCA_034779995.1 Parotocinclus haroldoi
ACTCTCCTGCCGTCGTCGTCGTTGTCGTTGTTGACCTCCCGACCGCCCAGGTGGTCCAGGCCGCTGCAGACGACTGCTTGGGGGGGGGGGGTCGCTTTTAACCCGATGACAAAATGTATGTTTTGGACTAGAGAATTAGTCGCTAAAAGACGAACCTGGCTCTGTGTCAGTGAGAAGCACTGCTACGGCGACGATACTGCCGCCGCCACGCTTCAAAACAAGAGACTCAAATGCTCTACACTGCTTTGGTGCCGAAATGCAGCTTTGTAATCTCTGCCTTCCTGGAAGTAACTGCTAAATCAGTAAGTAGTAATTACTACAACTTTGTTGTAAGGTGTCTGTTTTTTTTTTTTTTATTAGCACCCTATAATATACGCCGCGCGGGCCATCATTTGAATGGCAGCTTTTGCAATCCCTGCTCACCTTTCGACCCTTTGCGCCTGTGTGTAGGTCCGGTCGACTTGGGATCAGTGCTTTAGCCAGGTGAAATAGGAAGCTTTATGGACGTGGGACGTCGTGTGCCATCACCACTCTCGCCAGGAAGAGCGGTTTTAAAACCGAGAGGGTATTGTTTGTGGTGAAGCACAAACAGAACTTAATGGTTACGCCGTGAGCTCTCACTCCCGGGTTCACTCTTTGTGCTTCATCATAACCGTAGGAAATGTAAATAGGAAAAAAAAACAAAAAAACAGTTATTTGCATTCAGTCACAACAGAGCCCAGTCCCACCGGAGGGCAGGAACTCCGATGTGAGGAGACGATGCGCCTCCAAGGACCTCCCACCGAGGAACATCTATTTTGTTACTTATTTTATTACTAACTTAAATATTAATATTGATTTCAGTTGTGCTGCTTGCTAAAATTTACCACGACTTCACTATGACTAAATCTTGGTTCCTCCCAAGGTTTCTTCCTTCTACTTTCAGGCGTTTTTTCCTTTCCACTGCCGCCCCAGGCTCGCTCAATTTGGGACTCTGGCCTTTGAAGATAAAATAAGGTTGTAAAGCCGCTTTGAGACGACGCTCCGTTATAAAAAGCGCAACGTAAATACATTTGACTTGACTCCAAGTGTCCTAACCCCTAAAAGGGCTCCCTGTTTTGGGAGGGGGACATTTAGGAGGCTTATGGGTTCGCCAGGCGTTTGAGATCGCTTCTGTTAAATCTTTACGAGCCCCAGCTCTCTCCGCTTGTTGGGCTTCATTCTGGAGGGGCGGCCAATCGGGGCTTTCGGAGAGACTGGTCCCGAAGTTACCGGAACGATGCCTTGACCTGTTCACGCTATTAGGCAGCAACTTTTGGGTAAAATCAGCGCGGTCAACAGAGCTGACCGAGTTACGGATCGATTAACCCGGCGCTTTCTCACAGACCCACAGGATTTGGTTTGTTCGTTTGCTGAACTGAGCCTGACAGAGGTCAGAACTTACTACTGTGGTAGCCTAGCGGTTAGCGGTCTGCCACAGTTGGGTCCTTGAGCAAGGCCCTTAACCAACAATTGCTTGGATTGTAAGACCGTATCGCTCTGGATAAGGGGCGTCTGCTAAATGGCGTCAATGTAAAAATACAGCTGGGACTGCGGTGGCCTAGCGGTTAAGGTACTGGACTATGGAGCAGAAGGTCCAGGGTTATACCCTTATCCAGAGCGACTTACATTGCATAGCAGGTGTGCTTTAAGAGTCTTGCTCAGGGACCCAGCTGTGGCAGACCGGTGGGATTTGAACCCTGGACCTTCTGATCCATAGTCCAGTACCACCTTACCCGCTAGGCCACCGCAGTCCCTAGTTTTCCAACAATCAGAGAGCGAGGCGTCGGGGTAAGAGCGGCCAGTTCCTGACCTGGAGTAGCGGGGCTCAAA
Organism: Parotocinclus haroldoi; assembly: GCA_034779995.1. Taxonomy (NCBI): domain Eukaryota; kingdom Metazoa; phylum Chordata; class Actinopteri; order Siluriformes; family Loricariidae; genus Parotocinclus; species Parotocinclus haroldoi. The sequence goes on from JAUZST010018682.1 coordinate 15,861, forward strand.
TCTTGCCCGCCTGAGCCCGGCGAATAAACGTTAGGCTCGACGAGATGCTGTAAATGCACTGCAGTTCTGCCACTTGGCCAGCAGAGGCAGCAGAAGAAGTAACGTAATCCTTAGGCATAAGAAAAGAACGGGCCGACTAGAACAGAGTGCGACCGTTTTGACTTTTTAAGCGTTATTAATTCGTTCTACTGCTCAGGTCCGTGTTCTGCAGGAGGCCCGTCGGTTTTCCCTGGTTAGATTCTTTTCTCGCAGATCCAAACGTACGGACCGTTGCAGTCCAAACTGATCCAGCCTTCCAGGTTGACGACGCAGTTTTCATTCGTGGTGTCGATGGGTCCAATCCATCTCCAGTAACTGAGGGAGAGAAACGGAACATCACCGGCTTTCCGCCTAGGTGAACTGCATTAGGAACGGATCCCTTACCCGGTGGTCACTTGTGAGCCGTCCACCCACTTCCACGTCTTGTCTCCGGCAGCGCCGGTCAGACCGATCCAGGTTATGCCGCAGTTCCTCAGCATGTTGACAAAGTCCTGTTGAATTGGGCAAAGGGTTCAAGTCATGGCGCGCCCATCGTCTCCCGTCCGTATCGCTAAGGACTCGCATTTAGTCACCTGTTCCTCTTTGCTGTTTACGATCACCAGATCTGCTCCCCTCTCCGCGCAGTCCTGCCTGCTCTCCCTCCAGGTCTTGGCCTCAGTGGAGACGTAGTAAATACTGGATTTGAAGTAACTCCAGCCAGGCCTGTTAATGGCTCTCTCTGTTGACACAGTGGGTTAGAGTGTGAATGTAAACGCCGGGGTTCCCAGGGGACGTCACCTGGACGTACGACGGGATTACCCTGCACTTCTTTAACCCCAATCCCCGGAAATGTGACCAGCTTGGCAGCCAGACTGGCCGTGGCGATGCCCTGCTACCCAAACTCGCTTGCTGCCTGTTATGATCTGCGCTGCGGACCCAAAGATGCCGGAATGAAGGAACCCCACGACGTATAATAAGAATGGGGAAATAAAATAACAGAAAGGGATAAACTAAAAGGGCAGAGCAAAAGGCTCTCCACTCCACAAAACGCAAAAGGGGAAATCGCGAATCTGGGATGAGTCCCGAATGGGAATGGCACCCCCAGCTGGCGAGACAGAGGTCAAGCGTGCTCAGAGCACGGAGAGACGCCGATCTGGGACGCCTTCCAAATCGAGTGGTGCTGGAGCGCACTGAAGCGCCAGAGGGCGAGCGTGAGCTCCGGCGTGCAGTGTGGCACACGGAAGAGGAACCGGGTCGCGTCCCAATAGTAGCGCGGAGCCGGCTTGAGGGAGGCTCGACAGGAGCTGAGCGAAAACGGGAACGCGGAATCTAGGGTCCTTTCCTGCAGGGCTAAATTTACCTCTGAGGTTCCCCTTCGTACGCACCCGTCGGCTCTAAACGCCCCAGGATATAACCGACTACCTAAACGAAGGAATATCCCCAAAACCCCTCCCTCAAACCCTTTTCTCTGTCCTGGAGAAGTCTTGACCTCGACCTCCTAAATAATGGTTGTGACTGATGGATGAGCAGCTTGGACCTTTCTCTGTCCCTGAACACTTTGCTGTGGGGAAGTCAAGTACGAGTAGCCCTGGACAAGCGTGGCGGACCCTTCACGATTACATGAAGTCTCCCAGGACGCTTATCTTCCAAAACCCCGGAGGAGCAGGACAGGAGGAACTCGTAACCCCAGAGAAAACTTCGTCGCCACCGAGTACGTTCACTTACAACCCCGGAAAGCTTTGCCTCACTCACCCAGTGCTGAAAGCGCCGCCGTGACGTCATCTCTTTCCTTCTTTAGCTGGTTCCTCTCGGCCGTCAGGTTACCGAAACTGGTCCGCAACTGGGCGTTTTCCACAGTCAAGCTACTGTAAATGAAGCCCAGCACTGCGATGGTGGACAGCAGGACAACACAGAGAAGCAGCAGACACAACGCGGCCCATCGGAGACACCGGCTCCCTGGTTCACCTCCTGGAGGAGAAGGAACGAATCGTCACACATGCTCCGTGCTGATCGAGTGTAACGGCCGTCCCGTTCTAATCTACCCCTTATAATGAGAATATTTCAAAAACAGGCCGATCGATCATGACATGTTGGGATCGGGCGAGGCTTGTCTGATTTCTGTCTGCCTCGGTAACGTTTGGATGAACTGGAGAATGCACAAAGCACGGTCAAAGCCAGGATGGCCAAGAAACCGATCAAGAAACATCAAAGTTCAACGTTCTGTTTGGGCTCGAGGGGGCCTGTCCTGTTTTGGCCGCGGTTTGTTATTTTTCCCTGCTCCCTTAGTGTTTTTGTTTTCGCCATCCCCTCCGCTGCGACTCCACCTGCTCGTCCCACGGGGGGACTCCAAGGAACATCCTTACTCCCGAGCCTCGGCGGCGGCTCGGCGTTCCCGAGGGCAGGTTGGCACTCCCGACAGCCCCGAGGCCCTTTCTCCGAGCTTCGGACTCCTTTCCGAAACGGGCATTGGACTCTCCACCCTGCGGAGTTGGGTTCCTCTCCCTTTTATCGTTTTTCTGTCTCAGCCTGACCTACGTATGTTATTTAATGAATCCCGTTTTGTTCTCTTAAGTTGGTAGTCTTTGGGTGCCGACCGAAATTTAGTCGGGATCCTGGGGATTTAGCGAGTGCGAGGATCGCCTCGCGAGATCCCCAGGACGCCCCCGGAACACCGGCTCCGTTTGGGTGTTGCCGAACTATTTAAACACCTTGCGTCAGTAAAATCCACATCAACCTCTCAGGCGGGTCCGTCAAAAGAGAACTGCGAACAGTACCTGCGCTTGGCGTTTGGACGTTCCTCTTCGCCTCGCCGTCGTCCCTCTCTGTTTTGGAGTCCTTGGCTTGAGCAGCGCCCGTGTTCTCGTAAATGTTCTCCACCGTTTCCACTCGCCCTGTTTCGTTCTTCTTCCTCGTGAAGTTTACGTACACCTGCTCAGACATGTTTCTTCTTTAAGCACGCAATCGCAGCTCTGCTCTCAAGGGTCCCTCTACCCCCGTCACTGTTTAAACGTTATGCCGCTTGGGCGTACAGAAGCTGGTTTAGTTTGGTCTCTCTGAAACGAGGGAAGTCAATCATTTTGTGATGAGATCAACAAAGAAGTAACCAAGCGCAAGAGGAACTTCACGGTTACGATTCCAAACAATGGCGGGTTAAGGACCTGGCTCAAGGACCCAACGGTGTCAGTATTGCAGAGGTGGGATTTAAAACCTCGATCTTCTTGTCCGTAGTCCAGTACCTTAAACGCTAGGCTACCACAGCCCCAGAACCTCTCAAAACCTTTAACAGCGAGGATAATGCTCGCCCACACACTGCAAGGGTTTCCCCAGGACCGTCCCCGCCAGATTGCCACACTTTCTTGGCCTGCCCTGGCCACCAGATTTTGTGGGACCACCTGGGAAACCAGATTCTGCGAACGATGAGTGTTCAGGACGTACCTCATTTAACAGGACAGAGGGGGGAGACGTTTACACCCTCCTGTGGCAGGACCCAGTGTCTAATCATACCACATCTGTAATCTTTTCAAATTGACCTGCTACCTGCAGGGTGGGACAAAAATCACAGGACACCCTTTAAATTTTTTTTTTTTGAAACAAAAGGGAAAAGAGACATCTGAATCCCCCAGCCAGTAATGGGTAAGGGGGGCCTATCTTTTAGCTTATGTCCGGAGCATGGCCGCCATATTGGATCAAGGGCAAGTTTGGTTTTTTTTCAATGGGAAGGTGGTCATGTAGGGTATCAAAGAAGATCAGAATTGGATCAGAATTCGATTGGTCCGATCAGATTTGTAATATCTCTTGTGCTTCAGAAGTTATCAACACACAAAGTTTAAAACTTTTGGTAAACCGGGACTGTGGACGACAAGAAACGTAGTGATCGTCTACCGACCAAGAAACCTCAACGATGGTTAAGTGAACCTTTTGAGAAAAGTCCACGATGGAGTACTGTGGCGTGGTCAGGGGTGTACGTTTGATCGTACTTAATAAGCACACATCAGCACGTTCATGAGATCTGGGTTTATTTAGAACGTCAGGCGATCCCCGATAAATCCATCCAATCCCAAGTTAAACCGATCATGGTCCGACGGGTTTAATAGAGTCTACAGTGTACGTTAAGGCGTAAAGTTATCCAAAAATCGTTAACACAAAGCTTATTTTGCTAGAACGCGCAGAAAAATCTCATGCCATTCCGTGACGAAAGGTTAGAAAGTGCAAAGTAAAGGCAAAACACTTAGTCTGTTGGTGGACTCAGGGCGAGAGTTCGGTTTCTGTTTTCCTTTGGGTTGGCTGCCGTTACTAACCTTTTTACAACCCGCGCGGATTTCTAAAATAATAGAGGTGAAACACAGCGCAGATCTGCTCTGAGATAGAGCTACTCTGAATCGGAATCACTTTGTACTGAATCGTGAGTCACGATTCGGCTGAAACGACTCGACTCGACCGAACCGAGACAGATCGTTTCGCGTCTCAGGACCGAATTCGCCCGCAGTTCGCACAGTGGAGTAACCACTGTGTACAGTCTAGTGGGAAAGTCTGCGCACCCCTGACCAAAGCGTGCAATATTTGAAGAGACGGTGAAGCAGTTTGCGGTTTCTGAGAATTTTACCCTGCTGGGTTTAACCGCTTTTCTCACAGATGTACGGTTTTTTGGCAGAGCACAAGCCGTCGTTCCAGCCCTTATCGACGGGTGAGCCGTAAATCTCGACGCAGTCCTCCTCGCCTGTATTGTTCGGCTCCCCTGGTCTCCAGAAGCTAAATAGGATCAGAATCACAAGAGCTGAATCACTGCATGAAGGAGCCTGGCCATAACCGTGGGGGACACTGTGATGAATTATTCGTACTTAATGGCCGGTTTTGTTCCGTCCACCCATCTCCATTGTCCTTCTGCGTCCAGGTCGCTCATTCCAATCCAGGCGTCCATACCATCCATGTTCTTATTAAGGAAGAGCTGCCAGAGCAGAACGTCGCATGAAGATACCGCTCTATCTTTCTCTTTTTCCCTTTCTCTCTTTCTCTCACCTGTTCTTCGTTGCTGTTTATGATCACCAGATCTGCTCCCCTCCCACTGCAGTCCTGTCTGCTCTCACGCCAGTTTTTCTTCTCAGTAGAGAAGTAGTACAATGTGGACCTGAACTTTCTCCAGCCTTGCTTTGTTAGCATTCATGTAAAAAAATATATATATATAGATGTAAGAAAAACAAACCACAAACTCGGCCGTTTAACATCGTAACTTTTTTTGCTTACCCGGTTCAGAACGTTTCATCTCAAGCTCAGCTTTCTCCTTCTGTAACTGGTTCCGTTCCTCAAGCAGGTTGTTGTAACTGGTCTGTAATTGGTTTTTCTCTATGGTCAGGTTGTTGTAACTGGTCTGTAATTGTTTTTTCTCTATGGTCAGGTCGTTGTAACTGGTCTGTAATTGGTTTTTCTCTACGGTCAGGTCGTTGTAACTGGTCTGTAATTGTTTTTTCTCTATGGTCAGGTCGTTGTAACTGGTCTGTAATTGTTTTTTCTCTACGGTCAGGTCGTTGTAACTGGTTTGTAACTGGTTCCGTTCCTCGAGCAGGTTGTTGTAACTGGTCTGTATTTGTTTTTTCTCTACAGTCAGGTTTTTGTATCTGGTCTGTAACTGGTCGTTTTCTGTAGATAAGTTGCTATGACGCTCATGCCACTGGTCTCTCTCATCTTGCCAGTTGTTGTCCTGATGCTGTGACTCTGACCGGTTATTTTCTGCAGCCTTGTTGTTGGACTTGATCCATAACACTGTTACTGCCACCAGCAGAACACCCAGCAGGACGATACACACCACAGTCGGCCTGCACCATTTTCTCTCTGCAGTGCCTCTTCCTGAAGGGGAATGGATTCAGCCAATTTTTAAAAATGATATTTAGGACACTATTGCCAACACCAGACTTTTGTCCAGTGGTGTATATTCATATATATTTTTTTAAATAAGTTAATATTTGAAACTACCTCTTTGGAAATGCAATGTAAAGTCCAAACATTAAAGCTTTAGTCGTGAATTTAGAGTGGATGTTTAAAGTAGGACATGGCACACCCAGTTCTGAAATGAGCAGGACAAACTCAAGATTTTGGCAGTAAGTCGTGCCTTGTAGGTGATATAAGAATTCAAGAAGAAAAGTTAAGGAAACAAGACTACATCAGAATCTCTCCCGTGACGAGAGGCAGTGATAAAGGACAAAGCCCATACCAGAGAAAAACACTTTGATTATTTAGTCTTCAGTTAAATGGGTCAATCAACCACAAATGAGACGAATCCATCAATCATGGTCCCCCCACTGGCCGTGGACAGAAAACGGGGCAAAACTCATTCAGACAGACAGGCCTCTCTGGTAGGTCAGCTAAGGTCCACATCAGAAAGATTACAGCTTCAAATGTATCTGGTCCAATACGGGGTTCAAGAAAGGTAAAACACAAAGATGATGCCATTAGGGATTTGGCACGATCCTTGTGCTATCCAAGGTAAATGGTCGAAGTAGACTCCCTCGATGCTGGTGTCAGAATAATACTTTGCTCAGCAAAAAATATGTGAGAAAGAGGGAAGTCGCACAAAACAAAAACTACCCAACAAGGGACGTTCTTCCTCAATGATCTCGAGGAAAAGACGGCCTCTGTAGGTCAGGTTAGTGCATTTTGACCTGTATGGCTTTCCATACAAGAGTAACTAGAATGCACTGTTGTGAAGGTTCAGCAGAAACCCAGGTTCAACCCAGGGTGTGATTGAACTCTCATGGTATGTTATACTGTAAATTAATGTGATCATCTTCCATATCCCAGATCAAAGCTACAGTACTTTGGTCCAAACGGACGTTTTTGTTACCCTTGGTTGAAAAGCTCTGAGATAAGGACACAAGAAGAGATCCAGGAATACCGTTTGGAACAGTTTTAAGAACTGGAAAGCTTACCTCAATTGGCCCATCCCTTTTCGCCATCGATTAATGAAAAAAATTCAAAAAATTCAAGTTTGTACGGCTGAGATCGGCTGGTCTGTGCTTGCATCGACAGTCTCACCTGCTTTACCCAAAGCTGGTCTGTATGGCATCTTGGCGAGAGAGAAACCTAATTTGAAAAGGTGCCACACCGCGCCCCGTGCCACGCTGCAAAATGTTGCGCAGATGAGCAAGAGGTGACTTTTTGGGCTAGAATCTGAATCTAGAATCAAAGCTAGGCGATTGGTCAGGGTTGAAGGCAACGTGGCTGCTTCCAAGCTCAAGTTCCCGGAACGTCAATGAACCGAACGTGACGCAAAAAACAACGCAGTGGCTCAAGGACAGGAAGGTGTCCTTGTTCTTGAGTGGCCAAGTCCGAGCCCAGACCCGAATCTGAGCTGCAGTTTGGCGCCAAGAAATTCAGCTCAACTCGAACGGTTGGAGGGAAATAAGCAACACTTCTCTAATCCAGTGGAAACGCTGGGAGAATGCAAACGTATTGGATTATGTAAAGCGTGAGCATATTTTTACCCGAGCTCTCGGATTTCCTGGGGTTTCCGCTCCTGTAGATCCGCAGGATCTCGCTGGCGTCTTCGTACGGGTTTTCGTCGTGATCGGATCCGCCGCCAGCGATGCCTGCTGCGTTTGAGTAAATAGCCATGCTCATCTCCATTATGCTTTTGCAAGAAATCCTAATCCGAAATGAGCAAACAGCTATGAGCTTTCTTTCGAAGTGAGCTCATCTAAGTGTGTGTCTGAAAGTTCCTCAAGTGGCTTTTGTCGATCCCCCAGTTCCTCCTTTACCAATTTTGGTTATTGACCACACGGCACGAGGTTCATTCCCTGTCGACGGCTCCTCAATGCCGGAACGAAAACGAGACTCCATACGTCACCTCCTTTTTTTTTTTTACTATCGGTGCTTGCGGCCCATTAGCAGACGAGTTCCTGGTGCTAACGGTACCAGATTTGAGCCTTGGCTGTACATCAGCTTCCTGTTTTCCACCAAAACCAGTGTACACTTAGACTTTGGTGCAAAGAATTTCTACGCAGAGATTCTGGAGCTGAAGGCGTCGGGTGCAATCCTTGATTTTCAGCCCTGTGAACGAAAGGCAACCAGAGTTCATTACCGGGTTACAAACATGCCAAAGCGGGGCCCTCTTGTGGTGAAGCGCCTGAACTGCGCTAGAGTTTACTCAACTGAATGAATCGACTCCTGCGGGTTATGTTTACATCCGTAAACCTCCTCCACGGCCGGTCTCGCGATGATCCACCGGGAGGAACTCAAAGTCTCTCTGTCCTTGCCAACATTTACCGGCCTCCTAAAGCTAATACCTCTTACACATCTCATTACCTTCTCATCTGATATTATAGTTATGGGCGATTTTTAACATTCATATGGACAATACTAATAATCCCCTCACTAAAGGCTTTATGTCACGTCTGGAGAGTTTTTCTGCCACTCCATTCTTCTCCCGAGACCGTCCTCCTTTGGGGTAACTCACACTTCATTCAATTGGTTGACCGTACTCAGTTCATCCAGCTCGAAACCTTTACTTCTTAACCTTGTACTGCTATCCCTGGCGTGCCTCAAGGCTCTGTCCTGGGCCCCCTTGTTTTTCGTAGTCTACCTTCTCGCTCTAGGTAACATCTCCCGCAAATATAATATCAACTTCCACCTCTATGCGGATGACACCCAGCTCTATCTCTCTAGTAAGCCCTCGCTTATTGACTGTCTTTCTGAAACTAAGACCTGGCTTTCTCGCAACTTCCTCAAACGAAATGGAGATAAAACCGGAGGTGCTACTTGTTGGTACCAAATCAAATCTCCACTGTTTTTTCTCCAACTCAAGAAGGATTCTAGACTTTACCAGGAACTTTGACAGAGTGGATGCCAAACCTTCAGTGGCGGTTCGCAGTCTTGGGGTGCTTTTTGATTCTTTGAACCCCACCATAGGGCATTGGTTTAGGAAAATCTGTTTGCCATTCACGGGAACATCGCTCGCTTGCGCCCCATGCTGTCGAACGTAGATGCCCGAAACTTTGGTTCACGCTTTCATTTCATTGTTGCCGTGCTCTTGTCTTTGGCCTCCCTAACGAAACCGTGCAGTCTCTCCAAAATTTACATTTACATTTTTATGGCATTTAGCAGACGCCCTTATCCAGAGCGACTTACAACTGATACCGTCTTACAATCCAAGCAATTGTGGGTTAAGGGTCTTGTTCAAGGACCCAACTGTGGCAGAGGTGGGATTTGAACCCAGTTCTGGTCCAAAGTCCAGTACCTTAACTACTAGGCTAGGTTTAGACCAAATGGTCTAAACTTTTGCATTTTTATATCCCAAGCCGAACACTCGGGTCCTCTGGTCTCCTGGAGGTCCCGAAATACAAATTGGTCTCTGTCGGTGGCAGATCATTTAGTGTAATGGCCCTGCAGGACTTCTTTCAGTTCCTAGAATTAAAAACATGTAACAGCAGGGGGGGGGAGCTTTCTCATACTTCTCCCCTCAGCTATGGAATAAACTTCCCTAACTTTAGCTAGAGTTCAAGTCTAGGCTAAAAACATTCTTATTTACTCTTGCTTTTAGTTAGATTTAGACTGGGACGCAGGGCTCGGGTTGGCTCTTGACTCTTGGCCGTGTTAACCTTTGGTTCTCCCCCTTTTAGCTGTGCTGCTATAGTAGTGCTGCCGGAGTTTTCAGGCTGCACATGGCATCAGTAATGGATAATAGACTCTGTGCTCCCAACCCATAACTAACTGCATTTTCCCTTTTCTCTCAGAGCTGACGTTCCGGTACCGGTTCCAGCACCGCACACTTAGATGTTCCATCCCCTTAGCATCACCTCTACTGGTCTTCGTCAGCAGATCCCAGTCCCACCAGTGTGCAGTACCTGCCTCCAGGGACCTCCCCACGGAGGACTGATTTCTATAGCGCATTTTGTTTTCAAATGCATTTTATTACTAATGAACATTTTTTTTTTAGATTTCAATTGTGTTATTGACTTCATTTTGCTGTAATATACTTTTAAGCATTTTTTTTAATGAACATCTGGGCCACCCAGGGAGGGCGGGTCCCCTTTTGAGTCTTGGTTCCTCCCAAGGTTTCTTCCTTCTACTTTCAGGGAGTTTTTCCTCGCCACTGTCGCCCCAGGCTCGCTCAACTTGGGACTGGCCTTTTAAGATCATATAAGCTTGTAAGGCCGCTTTGAGACGACGCTCCGTTATAAAAAGCGTTTAAAAAAAACCCCGTCTTTTCTCTCAATACTTCCCTCACTACTTCCCCCCTTCTCCCACCCTCCCATAGAGGTTCTGCAGGAGGAGATTTCCGGTGCTCTACCTGTTAGTAGATCTAGGAGTATATCTATCTCCGATTTAAAGGAGTGCCAATTGACTAGCTTACAAAACTGAACCAAGGAGTTGATTCTCTGAATCTCTCCACCCAAGCCCAGAAGGGATAGGAGTTTCTGCAGTCGTCCCTGGATCCCTGGATCCCTGGCGATGCCTGTAAAAGGTCTATATGTTTACCTGTGTATAGCTACAGTCAAGGGGTCCAAGTGCAGATCAATCCTAAGACACATACTGGCATTGATGTGAAGAATTACTCGCTCAATGCAACCGGAAGTCTTTACCCAGCCTCTGCCCATAAACTGGCTCCTCCACCGCAGGGAAGCAACAGTCATAGATTTAATGCCAAGAAGAGAATTAGTTCTGCTTATATCTGGGTAATTCTGTCTTTGATAACAACTCTCGGTTGACTTCCCTCTATAAACACCCTCCGCGTAATCCACTTCCACGTCTGGCCGGTATTAAAGGCGCGCCATCGAGCCACTGCAGGACACACGATCACAGCTCTGCGGAGGGTTCAGAGCAGGCAGAGCGCCGTCCGCGGATCGGAGATGGCGCAGAACATTTACGCCAACTTCAACGCTGAGAAGAGCAGAGCAGACCGAAATGGCGAGCAGACGGGGCGGAAATGCAGAAAAAAGGCCGAGCAGATAGCAATGGAGGGGAACATCTACGAGAACATGGCGGCCTCCCAAAGCCCCAACCACAAAATGAAGCCTAGGGACGTCGCTACACACAGGCAACCCCGAAGTCAAAAGAAAGGTACGTCTGGCGATTCTTGACCTTTGGCGTTGACGAGGACGTGTTTATTGTTCGAGTTTTGGTGTAGCGTTTGTGGAAGGGGTTGTCTTTGAGGAGCAGAAGGTGATCAGGGGACCTATCCAAAAATGTACATAAACGGTGCCCGTCAAAGAAAGATTGGAAGGGATTTAGGCGTTCGTCCATCTACGGAGCGCAGTGTCATTAAACGGTTCCGAATCGGGAGGAACGTCAGTCCTACAAAGATCTCTCTCCGCTCCCTCAGGCGGCACTGCATCGAGAACCGTCATTCATCAATAGCTGATACAAGGGCGTGGGGGTAAGGGATTACTTTATCAAGCCTTTAGCCACTTCCCAAATGCAGAGTTACATTCACACATGCCACTTAAAACTTTCCTGTACCATAAAAAAGAAGCCTCGCGTTATAACCACGTCCAGAAGCGGCACTTACTTGCTCTCTACCCACCTTTGCTCCTCAAAGACTCGGGCTTTCGTGATCACCGTGTTTACAATCATTCTATTGTTTAGTGTTGTTTTTGTTGTTGTTGTTGTTTTTTTTTTTTGTGGAACTTTTGGAGCTTTTGTGGAACTGCTTCTGATTTGGGACTTAATCGGGGCCGATTGGGGTCCGCGTCTCTCTGTGCCCAGGCGGTGCGGTCGCAGCGAGGGTCCTTTACGGACTGATCGCGGTGTGCGTGTTGCTGCTGTGTCTTCTGCTGGCTGCGGTGGCAGTGCTGAGCGTCATGTTCAGCAACCTGACCGCTTCGAACAACCAGCTGCAGGCCAGCTATGCCAACCTGTCCCGAGAGAGAGACAGCCTGACTGCAGAGACTGCCCAGTTACAGACTAGTTACGGCCAGTTGATCGTGGAAAGAGACCAGTTACAGAACAGCAACAACCAACTGACTGCCCAGCGAAACCAGTTACAGAACAGCAACAACCAACTGACTGCCCAGCAAAACCAGTTACAGAACAGCAACAACCAACTGACTGCCCAGCGAAACCAGTTACAGAACAGCAACGACCAACTGACAGCCCAGCTACACCAGTTACAAGCCACTTGCGGCATGAGTATACACCTAGGCCAGTTAGAGGCTAAGAACGTAGACCAGTTACGAGCTATTGACAGCAATCTGACTATGGAGAGAGACCATCTACTGATGATGTACTGGAACATGACAACGGAGAGTGACCAGTTAAAGCCTAGCGACGACACGATGACTAGCGAGACAGAGCAGTCACCCGGAGAGTGCAGCAGCCTGGCTGGGGAGCTTGGCAGGTTACGGACCGCTTACAGTAACCTGACCCTGAGGAACGACCTGTTACGGGAGGAGACGGATCTGCTGCGGAGGGGGCTCGCTCAGCTGGGTAAGTCCGTCTGTCTAACGAACGATTACAGCTGTGGTCTGATTGGACCCTGGGTCTTGCCCCAAGAGGGCCTAAAAGTCATCCCCCTCAGTACAAAGAGGGTGCTTTGGGGTAGTGTACCTCTTGGATGGAAATAGTTGACTGCTAGACATGCCTCTACGACGCATTTGCCCACAGCTTGCCCCGTAGACCTTGCGATAAAGACCTTGGTGACCGGGGCCGGCGGGCAGGACAGGGAGATGTTGCGCTCTGGCTGAGACCTTCACGAATGGGCGAGCATTATCCCGCTGAAAAACGCCAGATGGAAGCCCTGCCATTAGAGGCAACATGTGGCTGCTGATCTGCCAGTGTCCCGTAGGATTACCGACCGTATACGATGGCTCCCCTGATCAGCCGTCGGATCCCAAACAGGACCTGGATTTGGCGTTCCGGTTCCAGTCCATATCGGTCCAGCTCCACCACCGCAAGCAGATTCTGCGACGGTTGGATGGCAGTGGAAGGAAACGGGCAGCGGGCCAACAAAATTTCCTTCTGCCAAGCGTCCAGAAATGGTCCGAGCAAAGACAGGGGTGTGTAGTGAAGGTGGCCCGTGTCTGGAGGGTGGAGAATGAAGCTGTGAGAGCTGTTCGTTGGTTGGATTAAACGATTTTCTTTTCTGCCCCTTATGGGGGGGGGGGAGGTCTGTCTGGGCAGTCCAGACCCTGTTTCTGCCCCCTC
>JAUZST010018693.1:0-33239 GCA_034779995.1 Parotocinclus haroldoi
TGTTTAATTGAACTGATTGGACTTGATTAGGAAAGGGACACACCTGTCTATATAAGACCTCACAGCTCACAGTGCATATAAATGCACTGCAGCACTCAAGGTTCCTAAGAGCACAGCTCCATAATCCTTAAATGGAAGAAGTTTGGGGTGACCAGAACTATTCCTAGACCTGACCACCCAGCCAAACTGAGCAAACATGGGAGAAAGGCCTTGGTGAGAGATAAAGAAGAACCCAAAGATCACTGTGGCTGAGTGGCCCGACTGGTGGAGGGTTGCAGTGATAGTTGACTTTGTGAAATTATCTCCCTACTGCATTTCTGAAGCTCAGCCACAATGATCTATGGGTTCTTCTTTACTTCTCTCACCAAGGCTCTTTTTCCACAATTTCTCAGTTTGGCTATGTGGTCAGGTCTAGGAAGAGTTCTGGTTGTCCCAAAGAATGGAGAGGTATGTAATTTTTTATCATAGGTACACCAACCGTGAAAGATAGAAAAAAAAAACAGAAAATGACATATGAATTTTAAAGAATTAATTTTCTTTTTATTGCATAAAATAAGTATTTGATCACCTACCAGACAAGCAGGGATTCTAGCTCTCACAGACCTGTTAGTTGTTATTTAAGAAGCCCCCCTATTCTGCACTCCATTTTCTCCACTTTGCCCAAGACCAAAGAGCTGTCTAAGGCAAAATTGTAGACCTGAACAAGGCTGGGATGGGCTACAGGACAATTGGAAGGGAACAACTGTGGGTACAAGTATTAGATAATGAAAGAAACACAAGATGACTGTCAATCTTGTTTTGTCTAGGGCTCCATGCAAGATCTCAAGCGTGATTCTGTGAAAGGTCAGAAATCAGCCCAGAACTACATGGGAACTGGTCAATGACCATAGCTGGGACCACAGTCTCAGAGATGACTGTTAGTAACACACTACGCCGTCATGGATTAAAATCCCGCAAAGGCATGCAAGGTACCCCTGCTGATGCCAGAAAATGTGCAGACCCATTGTATGTTCAACAGTGACCATCTGTATGATCCTTAAAATTATACCAATTATATTTGGTATGAACTCCATGCCCTGTGTTTGGAGGAAGAAGAAGGATGAGAACACAAAGGTGACAGGACGACTGCACCGTATTGAAGAGAGCATGAATGGGGTCATGTATGGCAAGATTGTTTTCAATCTCCTTCCCTCAGTAAGAACCTTGAAAATTGAAGTCGTGACTGGCCACCATGGCAATCACCCAAAACGCACAGCCAGGGCAACTCCATAAGATGCATTTCAAAGTCCTTGAATAGCCTAGTCAGTCTCCAAAACTGAACCCAATATAAAATCTTTGGATGGAGCTAAAACTTAATGTTGCTCAATGACAGCCTGGAAACCTGAAAGATCTGGAGAAGATCTGTATGGTGGAGTGGGCCAAAATCCCTGCTTCAGTGTGTGCAAACTTGGACAAGAACTATAGGAAATCTCTGACCTCTTAACAAATATTTCTGCACAAAATATTAAGTTGTTCTTTTGTATCAAATACTTATTTCATAAAATAAAATCCAAATTAATTATTTAAAAATCATACATTGTGATTTTACAGTTGAAGTGTATACTATACAATTTTCAGAGCTAGTTGATGTTAGAGACCTTGCGCTCCAGATGGTCAATAGGGTTAGGTTTAGGGTTAGGTTGACCTTTGCCTTCACTTTCTTTAGCACGGCAGTGGCTGTTTGTTTTGGGTTGTTATTATGTTGGAATACTGCATGCGGCCCAGTTTCCGAGGAGAGGGGAACAGTATGCTTCAGTACGTCACAATACATGTGGATGTTCATGTTCTCTTAATAAACTGTAGCTCCTCACAACTGTAGTCCCAAACTAAGACTTTCCCACCACCATGCTTAACTGTAGGCAAGACACTTTTCTTTGTGCTCCTTGCCTGGATGCTGCCCTAACGAGTCACATGATACTGCAGAGGAGAAAAGGATAATTGGAGACAATTTGGTCATTTTCACTGAGGAGTGAACTGACTTTTGTTGCCATGAGTTATTTTGAGGGCACAGCAAATTTACACTGTTATATACTTTTATGTATTTATTTATGTATTATTATGTATTACTATTATGTACTTTTATTCCTTTATATATGTTATTATTTTTTAATGTACTGTTAACATTCTATTTTAATGTATAACTCCAAATTAATAAAATTGGGCCAGTATAGAAAATACATTACATGACTGTTTCAAAGGCTGGTCATTAATTTTAGAAACCATATGCATCCTTGGTTGCTTGGGGAAAGCTGCTGGCAAAGGCAGTATCAGATGGCCTGTGTTAATTCCTGGGTGGGCTTGCAACATTGAGGTCAAGTGGTGTGTTTGTGGTAAAGTCCTAACCCCTGGGATTATATTCCTACTGATGATCTCAAGCCTGGCTAAATAGATAGGATTGTGTCAGGAAGGGCACTCAACATAAAAAACCTGTGCCACATCTAATATCCAGCTGTGTGCTCCTCTTATATATAATTAATATTTATAAATACCTGGATTTAAATGCACATGTTGCACTTCAGAACATCACTTTTATCAATCCTAGCAAACTGAGTGAGCTCGCCTTCAGAGTGGCAACAAACACTTCAGAATTCACCTGTAAAACCCACACAAACATGTGGAGAGCTTGCAAACTCCATAATTTTGCAGAGCCTGGAATTGAACAGTGAATCCATAAAACTGTGGGGTGAAAGCAAAAACTACTGTGCCACCATGCCACCCAGTGAAATATTAACATTTGAAATTTAATAAGGTTTGTCAACCTTATATTTGGTTCTCATATATCACTTAATAAATGGTTCCTGGAACAGATCTAAAATAGACTCTGCTGTATATGCATTTTGCTACATTAATACTGTGTAGTGTTCAAAAATAACTGACAACTGGGTGCTCACCTAAGTTCAGATGTAAAACTAATCTTCCTCTGTGTAACTCGAGTGTGATGTAGTCTCCTCGTTGACCTTCTCCATGTAGTAGAACACCCTCAGTCTGACGACTCTTAAAGTGGAGTGAGATCACATCTTTCACTGTGCTCATAGACTTCTGATTGAACCGGTACAACAGAGAACTCCTGCCATCAAAATCCACCACATGTGATTCTTGAGAGGGAAAGAAAGGTCAAAAGAATTATTATGATTCACATCTGGATGCGATTAGGGATTGCAGAAGGTCTTTCACTTTTTAATTTCTGCCAAAATATACATATATTTGTTTTTCATATTTTTGTAATTGTCTTGTTGGAAGGCGAACCTTCGGAATAGTCTGAGGTCCTGAGCTTAGTTTTTCATTAAATATATCTACTATCTAATATATACTTTCCCTTAAACATGAGTCCTTGTCCCAGCTACTAAAAATACTTCCACAGCAACTTCCAACTTCCAACTTCCACAGCACATCAAGCTTCACTTTAGGGATGGTATTGGGCAGGTTATGTGTAGTGCCTGGTTTCCTTCTGACAAACTTCACAAAGCTTCCACAAAGGTGGAGCAGGAAGATTTAGGAAGAGTCCTTGTTGTTCTAAACTTCCTCTATGTAAGAATTATGGAGGGCACTGTGCACTTGGGAACTTTCAGTGCAGCATTTTAGTCTCCTTCAGATCTGTACCTCCAGGCAGTTATTTGCTCCTTATAGCTTGGAATTTGATCTTGTTAAGCATTTAGGCACCAGTTAAACCAAGTATTAGAATAGAGAATGCATTTGATTTAAGTGATGTTGCACGTGATTGTTGGTTCTAGATGGGCTGGTCTGAGTATTTCAGAAACTACTGATGTATTGGAATTTTCAAACACAGACAGCTCTAACATTTAGAGCAGCAGATCAGATTATACAAACATTTGTCTGATCTGATGAGTCGTCAGGCTGTAGGGTCAGAATTTGACATAAACAACCTGAAAAGATATTTTCTTGGCACATTTTGAGAGCCTTAATACCAACTGAGCATAATTCAAATGTCATTTCCTACCTGAGTATTTTTAATAACCACATCCATCTCTTTATGACCGCAATCTAACTATGTTATGATGGCTTCTTCCAGCAGAAGGAAATCAAATATTTTCTGGAACATGACAGCAAGTTCATTGTTCTCAAATTGACCTCCACAGTTACCAGATCTTAATCCTATAAAGTACCTGCAGGATGTAGTGAAACGGGAGATTTGCATTAAGGATGTTACATATTTGCAGCTGCTATCATGTCACTATAGACCCAAATCTCAGAGGACCGATTCCACCACCTGAATATGTGTCATGAATAAATTAGACAGTTCTTTTTTTTCAGTTCATTGACGACGAAGTGCGTCTTCGACGCGCCAGGAGGCGAGCGGGAGCTCGAATGTGAGAGTAAGAGCCGCTTTGGGCTGCGTCCCAAATCGGGTGCCGCAGCCGAGCGGAGTGAAACTCGGGGAAAACGCGAACGGAGGCTAAGCCCCAGGAAACCCTGAAGATAATTCCCTAAATATATAATTGTACCTCGGGGGTTCCCCCCTTACCCACCCGGCACCTGGGATGTCACCAACTAGCTGTAAAGGCACTTGGTATGCCTGACTGTGGAATGGCGGACTGATCGTTACGACAAACAAAGCGTGACAACGTGGCAATGCGGCACACTGAAACTCACGCTTAAATAATAAGCGTCACAGGTGAATCTAATCACCTCGTCAATCACGTAGCGGAATATAAATCATTTTCAACGATCGTTCCGTAACAACGACCTGGGACGATGACGGGGCAAATGGGAAGCCGCGGTGAGTCTCCTAACAAGTTCTACAAACAAAAATGAGTCAAATGGGTACTAACAAGGTGTAAGTAATAAAGTGCCCAGTGAGTGTATGCAGACACACACACAGACATACACTCAAACACAAAGTGTGTTGCAAAGATCCTTCAGGATTTATGGCTGTTCAAAATTTTTATTATTATCATGTCACTATAAAAATATCAACATCAATATGTATTTTAAAATCAAGGTTTAGCTAAGCTCACCAGTATCACATTCATGTTTATATTCATGCAATTTAGCAAGGAAGCAAATGATTTTATACACACACTCAAAATTGCTTATTACGTGTGTTTTGTTAACAAGACAAACTACAAGTTCCTCATTTTGTTCAATCGCAAATCAGAAAAAGTTTGGACGATAAGAAAAATGCCAATAAAAAAAAGTGTTCCCAACATTTACTTTGACTTTTTTAATTGCACAAACCTTAGATATTAATTTTTTTCCCTGGTTTTATTTCATCGTTAATAAAAATCAGTTACTGAATTTTAGGCCCGCAACATATTCCAAAAAAGTTGGGATAGGGAAATAATAATCAGATAATTAAAAACTAAATAGTGATGTTATTTCAGACATGTGATGTGAACAAGTGGTTATAATCATGATTTGATAGGCAGTGAAGAGTCTTAAATCAGCAGCACAAATGTGTGAGAAAACAATTATTTTGGGTTAGGGACTTGTGCTCTGCAAAAACAAGTCAAATCTGAAAACATTAGGACTGAAATATGGTAATTTCTTCCGGTTTTGTTTTTTGTATTTTTGTTTTTTAAGAAACATTGTTTTTAAACATTTCAATAATTTTCAAACACATATTTTGACCACTAGAGATCCTCTGCCTACCCTTGCTCACCAAAGTCTGTTTGTAAACACATCATAAATTAAGTTCATTTCTCCATTACTAACCATAAATTGTTAGCTTTTGTTTGGAATGTGTTGCAGGCCTGAAATAAAGGAATTGGTGTTTATTAACAAATAAAAAATAATGCTGATTAGACAAAACATTAAATATTCTGGGTTTATACTGTGTGCACAGGATATCAAAAACAGAGCCAGAACAAATAAACAAAAGGCAAGGTCGGGAGATGGAAATGGGTCGGAACCAGGTATGTAATGAGTTAAACTGATAAAGGACAAAGCACTCAGAAACGAGGTAGGGACCAAGTGACTTAGCAGAGAAGAAAGGGTAAAGGAGCCTATAAACACAATAGAGAACAGTGGATGAGCATCAGGTGTGTGTGATCAGAAAGAGAGAGAACGTGAGAGTGTGAGTGGCTGGGTGTGGTGCAGTCCGCAAGTGAGACAATATAAATGTAAGTACATATAACGAACACTGCACAAGTATATTTGATTCTGGAAACCTGATCTGCATGGTTTTGCGGCTCGTTTCTCCGATCGCTTGAGGGGTACAAATCAGAACGAAATAGTTTTATGATAGCAGTGATGCAAAATTGTGTTCTTACAGAGTGTTGCATGTGTCCAATGGTGTTTTAGATATCTATTTTTGTCAACAAGCTACTGTTTTGTTCATGCCAAATGAGGAAGCCTCAGGGAACAACAGGAAGTGAATGATGCATTGTATGGAAACAAGCGGTGGCATTCTATCAGTGTTTGAGAATGATAGAAGAAACACATTTTTGGCAATTTTCAAAAGGTTCCAAGAATATTTAAAATATAGCACTAAGCAAGCACCTTTGGGACTAGTACTGGAAACACTGGATTTGAGGAGAATTCTCCTTTTGCATAACAATTAAAAGGAGTCAGCAGTTTTGTTATGCATATGCTTGCAGCTAACCCACAACCCAACCCACTTCCAACTAATCTCTTGACCTGTCTCTTTACAGGTCAGTATAGTCAGGGGAGGACAAAACTATAACTATAAACAATATGACACTATGGCAGTATAAGTTTTTCAGAGCAACAATAAAAACATTAAATACAGTACCTGATTCAAGGGTTACTTGAAATGCAATTACCCCAAATAATATTGTGGCGTCGGGTTAGAAGGAACAGGCAGGTGCACACCAGCTTGAAACATAGCCCTTTATTGAACTTCCTGGTACAAGCACAAATACCAGTTCTGACATGAACTATTACACACAGTGCAGTACTGAGGTCTCCCGCAACACTGAATGCAGCAGTCACTCAACACACACAGACGACTTCCACACAAATGGTAGAATACCTCATTCATTCCACGAAAGACAACAATGAGCACAGGACCATCTACATAACTTCTATTACCTAAACACAAAGTTTCACGTAAGACAACATTTACGATCACCCAAAATAAACCCACAAAGTCACCTAAATTAACAAACCAGCGGGTCACGCAGCTGTTTATGGGAGCAGAATGACCCACCTCCGTTTCGACCGTCCCTACACATGCCTGGCGGTGTACCACGACCGCCTTATGCTCTGTATGGACCCTATACACAACGTCTGGCAGACATTGGGAGATCATGTACGGCCCCTCCCAGTCGGACTGCAGCTTGGGGCACCGGCCTTTACGCCGTCGTAGGTTAAACAACCTCACTCTAGCCCCAGTCGACAGTGGCTCACCGCCCACCTGTGTATCGTACTTTGGTCGCTCGCTCGCTTGCCCCACGCTGATGTTCTCTGGCAGCCTCGTACACCGCAGCCATCCGAGAACCCAACTCACGGGTGTACTCATAGCACATGCTGCCACCTGGAGGAGTACCAGAAGAGAGCTCCACGGGGGTGCACAGCTCACGCTGAACATCATTCGGGCCGGCGTAAATCCAGTAGTTTCCTGGACTGCACCCCGACAAGCCAACACCAGTGCGACTGGGACTGTCACCTGCCCATGGTGATGTTGGCTTGTCATGATGGCAAGCTGAGCAGAGAGCGTGCGGTTGAACCTCTCCACCAGGCCATCACTCTGCGGACGAAGCGGCATGGTTCGGGTTTTCTGAACTCCTAACCGCTCACACATCTCCATGACCTGGGACTCAAAGTTCCATCCCTGGTGACTATGAAGCTCTTTCGGTAGCCCAAAATGGCAGAAGAACAGCTCCAAAAGGCAGTTAGCGGTAGTAACTGCGCTCTGGTCAGCCACCACGTACACTTCAGGCCATTTAGTAAAATAGTCCAGCACAACGATGACGTAACAGTTCCCCTTTTCCATCTTGGCCACCCTCTCCATGGGTGAACCGGACTGCGACGTCTGCATGGATGCGTGCGAGTGACCCATCGGACCCTTACATGCGGTGCCACAGCAATGGCATCTGGCCTAGTAGAACCGATGCCGCAGTCGACACTGAGTCTTGGCCACGCCAAAATGCCCAACCCCTGCCAGACCATGCACCACCCACAAGATGTCATCACGGAGCCCCTTAGGTACCAGGAGCT
This sequence comes from Parotocinclus haroldoi, assembly GCA_034779995.1. Classification (NCBI taxonomy): domain Eukaryota; kingdom Metazoa; phylum Chordata; class Actinopteri; order Siluriformes; family Loricariidae; genus Parotocinclus; species Parotocinclus haroldoi. The sequence goes on from JAUZST010018693.1 coordinate 8,179, forward strand.
GCCAAACGAAACCCTTTTGGATGGTTCCTCCTACTGTCGGTACACCAGCCCATCCCGCACCCATAGTGAGTCCCACTGCGAGGCGTAGGACTTCATGGCCAGTCCATGAGGTGTCACATCTGACTAATCAGTCCCGAGTCCAGCCAATGCCGACGCTGGCCGAGTTCCTTGTCCTGCTCAAGCACCTGGCGCAGTTGCTCGCTGTCCAGCTGAGTGTCTGACGTGACAGGTACAGCACAGTTCACCTTGCCCCGATCATCCACCACCTCCACACCCTTACAAGTCTGGCAGTCCTCCTCCGTGCACGGCCGCCTTGAGAGCGCATCAGCACAGGCATGTGCCTTACTGGCACAATGGACGATCGTGAACTGGAATGTCTGCAGTGCCAGCAAGCAATCTGTCCCTCTGGCTCACGGAACTGCATCAGCCAAACCAGTGAGACATGGTCGGTGCGCAGCGTGAACTGAGTACCCAGCAAGTAGGCCTTAAAGTGCCTCAAGCCTGCTACAACAGCCAACAACTCATGCTGCGCGACGCAGTAATTGCGCTCTGGCTTCGACAGGTGCAGACTGTAGTAAGCCACTACACATTCAACACCATCTTGGATCCCGGACAGGACAGGCGGATGGCCGCCGTGGGTGTCAAAGCGACACAGAGACGCTGAAATGCCTCATTCACATCATCAGTCCACGCAAACGGAACTACCTTACCAGTTAAACGGTGGAGAGGGGCGGCGATATCCGCGAAGCTCCGCACAAAACGCCTATAGTAGGACACTAACCACAGGAAACTCCACAACTCACCGTCTACCTGCCTCCACCTTTTCTGGGTCTGTAGCAACACCCTCCCCACTGACAACATGCCCCAGAAAGCTCACCTTAGGCACCTAAAACAATCACAGACTGGACACAGCACGCGCAAAGCATTTTGCATGAACCATAACGTCATCCAAATAAACAACGTAACAGCCCTGTGGTATGTCCACCAGCACGCGCTCCATTAGCCGCTCGAACGAAGCAGGTACATTACACAAAACGAATGGCATTACAGTGAACTACCACAGTCCCTCTCCAATGGAGAACGCCGTCTTCTCCTTGGCGTCCTCAGCCAGAGGCACCTGCCAATAACCGCTATTGAGGTCCAGCGTGCTGACCCAAGCCGATCCTGCCACTGGATCCAGCATGTCATCAAACCGCGGCAACGGGTACGAATCAGGCTTGGTGACAGTATTTAACTGCCTGTAATCCCTCCATGCGCCTGATTTCCTCCGGACGAGCACGGCTGGGGACGTCCACTGACTACTTGATGGCTCAATAATGCCAGTTGTTGCCATCTTTTTGATTTCGTCCTGGGCGGCTTGTTTCTTCACCCATGTGAGCCGGTGCGGACGCAAACGCACAGGACATACACACACATACACAGAAAGTCACAAATACGCACATTCATGCCCCCAAACGATCAGTCACTCTCACAGCTAATTTTTTTGTCACATATAATAAAAGCAAATCAAATTTAAAGTAAATAAAATAAAATAATAGTTAATTTCAGTGTCCATTATAAAAAGAAGAAACACAATGAAGATACATAGAGTATTTGCAGTTTTATTTTGTTATTTTTTAATCACTTATAAACAAAACCACACCTGTACTCTCCATTGTGATAAAAAGTGAGAACGAGCTGGAATCTCTCAACGTCGAACATCAGACTATTTCACTCAGACCTGCACTAGTGATTGTCAATAAACTCTTAATCAATAAGAAACTACTTTTTCTCTTTTCTCTTAGGTTCCGGGACCAGTTCCAGCCCCACACACTAAGATGTTCCCCCACTTTAGTATCACTCTATTGGGTTCAATCAACAGAAACTAGTTCCATCATGTCCAGGCCCCACCAGAGGGCAGTGACTCCCTCCATCCTTCAGTTGACAGTGCCTCCAAATACTTCCCGCTGAGTACTCAAGATTCTAAATTGACTTGGTGTATCGGACAAAATATGCATATTTTTTACATTATTTATCTGTTATTAACAATTAGCAATTAGTATCTAGGTCACGGAGGATGGGTACCTTTATGAGTATTGGTCCTCCCAAAGTTTCATTCTTACAGCATTCATGAAGTTTTTTCTCTTGTCATTGTTGCCTTAGGTTTTGGAATTCGGATTGGGAATATGGAATTGTTTTTTTAAGGTAATATAATGCTGTAAAGCTGCTTTGAGACAATGCACCATTGTAAAAGGCACAATATAAGTAAATCTGACATGGCTTGACTCTAGAGTTTTGGGTGAGGTGTTTTCCTGTGTTGACACGATGTGGGTCATTAGCATAATAATAGACACTGAATGGCTTACAGTGGGGGAGCAGTTCACTGACGAAAAAAATCGGACTTTAATGCTTGCTCAACAAGGAATGTCAGATCACTCCTCTTCAGAATAAAATATATGTTCTTTTATTTAGTGTGTATTTGATGTATGTATAAATAGTGCATTATGTCACATTCAACACAATCACGCGACCGAACATGGAGGAACCCGAGCACACACAAATGCTGTAAAATACAAATACTGTTTGAAGATCAGGTTCACCTGCATCTGGCTTATTGGAATCAGAGGACCTCTGACTCCACTGGGATTTAAACTCAGTTTAAGCAGGTGGAAAAGTCTAATGATGAGGCTGGTAATGCCTTTCTTAAGCTAAAACTTCCTTTATTACCCCACCCATACTTTGCCACCATGATCCACCCAGAAAACCCTTTAGAATTATGGTGTGGGTGATCAGGAGCTCCTAGTCATTAAGTTAGTTCTTGAAGGTTTGAAGGCTGGAAGGAGCCCTCTATCATTTAAACCTGGAATATCTGAAGGCAGCAATAGTCTGGCATCATGTTTGTGCTCCTTCTGCATTGATATCTATGTTCCATGTCTTGGTGGAAGCATTCTCCATGTTCTTCACTCATAGCTCCAAGATTTGAGGGGAAGTATTTAAGGTAGCTATTAAGGAAATGCAATTTGACACTGTATGCTCCCAGTCTTTAAAAAGCAATCAACAAAATTTGAATTAAAAGGTTATAATTTTCAGACCAAGCATCCTTTTCTATGATTTTCGTAGTATTGAGGAATTCTCTGTCTTTAAGTTGACGATTAATTCGCGGGCCATCATATATTCCAGCTTTCAACATCTCATGAGGAAGAGCAGGAGATATGACACACAGGTACACAGCACTCACCATCTTGATCCAAAGCTAGGAAATTTGGTGTAACGGCTTTGTTGTCCTAAAATTATCAATATAACATTCAAGTCGCCACATAATACGCTGCAATGATCATTATGTTTGATTTTTTGGAGAATTGTTCTAAGGTATTCATAAGTTTATTTCATATTTACCAAGTGAGCAATAGGAGTGGAATCTAATTAATTGTCATTCTGCAGCCTCACACACTTACGTCTTCTCTTTGAACCATTTGTCATCTACATAACTATCACATCTCATTGACGCAATAAGTTCTTGATGTTTATGCAAAATAAAAGCTCCTCATCCATATGATAATATTTCAGTATATCTTTTTCTTTGTTACGATACATAAATCATCACTGAGTGAATGGCTGGCACATTCTGGCATCAACTTTTGAGGTAACAAAATAATCATCCGAGAGACAGATTCTTCGCCATTGGAACTTTCCAAAGTAATGAAAATATGTAGATCTGTGTATTTGTTCATTTTGTAAAATTGCTGTCATTGTTATTTTTAATGAATAATCTTTTGAATAATCAGTTGATTACTTAGGTGTTTTTCAGAAACTTCAGAAACTAGAATCCAGAAATGTCATGAAACATGTCACTCATTTATGCTATGAGTTTTACTGCTAAATATAGTCTTAGAATCAGACTCTCTGACCATGGAATATCTGATATTAATGTTTAACTTAACTGGCCATAGACAACTGAGTTTTGGAAGCAGCAATTTCACAAAACTTATTTTGTGCATGTACTTCCATGTATCAAACTGATAATACATCATCAGACTGATGGGAAAAAAATCATTACAACTATATGCTTTATAAGCAAAATACAGTCTCTGAACTCAATGAAAAATAGAAAGAGCCTCCTAACCTTAAATGTTATTTATTTGTTGCAAGTAACTTATTAATTGATCCTTACACTGTAAAAGAAAAAATAACAGCTGTGTACATGAGCTCAGGGTTTTTATTCATGAAAATATAAGACTTATGTAGGCCTACTTAAACTGTTAAATTGAATCAATAAATATTAGGGAAAAACATACTTAGGCCTTTATGTCAGAGACCATTCATTGAGGTGTAATAAGTTATTTGGTACTTAGTTACCAGTTAAATGGTAAAGACCATTTAAGTGGATATTAGGGGGGTATTATTTAAAAGTTACAGTGGAGAAAATAATTATTTGATCATTTGCTGATTTTTTGAGTTTGCCCACTTACAAAGATATGAAAAGTTTATAATTTTAACAGTGAGAGTAAAAGAAAATGCAGAAAATTATTCTTAATGTTCTTATTTTTAGCCACTCCTTTGTTGCCAAGAAAACCATTGGTAACATGTCTCATCTGACCACAGCACCTTTTCCTAATCACTCTCATTTAGGTGTTTATTGGCAAACTTCAGATGGACCTGCACATGTGCCTTCTTGAGAAGGGGGACCTTGCGGGCACTGCAGGGTTTTAATCCATTATGGCTTAATGTGTTACCAATGGTTTTCTTTTTGACTGTGATCTCAGCTGCCATTAGATAATTAACAAGTTTCCCCAGTGTAGTTTTAGGCTGATTTTTCACTTCTTTCATGACCAAGGATAACCCATGAGGTGAGATTTTGCGTGTAGGCCCAGACTGATGTCGATTGACAGTCATTTTGTATTTTTTCCATATCTTACAACGGCACCAACAGTTGTCTCCTTCTCACCCAGCAACTTACTTACGGTTTTGTAGTCCATTCCAGCTTTGTGCAGGTACATAATCTTGTCCCTGATATCCTTAGAAAGCTCTTTAGTCTAGCCCATATTGGAGAGGTTAGAGTCTGACTGAATAATTGAGTCTGTGGATAGGTGTCATTAATAACAATTTAAGACAGCTGTCTTTTATGCAGGTAACAAGTTTATCAGCATAATGAAGTTTATTAACTAACTGGTCTGTAGGAGCCAGAACTCCTTTATATTTGGTAGGGGATCAATTACTTATTTATCTCTGCAAAATCCAAATAAATCTATATATTTTATCCATTGTAATATTATAGATTTTCTTTTAGATATACTATCTCTTACTGCTAAAATAAACCTACCCATTATAGAATTTTCTTTGTAAGTAAGCAAACTTGCAAAATCAGCAAAGCATCAGTAATTATTTCCTCCACTGTACGTCTCCTTTATTAACATAGAGGCATTTTATTTAGTCAAACTAAACTTACATAAATAAACTTGTTAAAAACTGTATTAGTATTCTACTTGTTTACCATCTATGTAAGGGATTTGCAATTTTTGTAAATTATCCCACATTTTACTACTTTTTTCAATGTGGGAAACATTATAGTCAATACATGTCAGTTTTGAAGTGTGTTATGTGTTATGTTGTATTATAGTTCTATTTATTGACCAGAAACGTCATAGCAACTACTTAATTCATACAATTTTACATCCAGCAAAGAATCATCCATTAGCTGCAATTGCAGTTTTGTAAAGGTTCAGTATTCTAGCTTGTTGATTTTTTTTTTAATTCTGCAGAAATTCACCCCAGGCCTAAAGTTTCTAAATTGCTTAATGATTAATGATTAAGTTACAGTATACTGCTAATATAACATAACAATGTCGCCATGTATATAAAACTCATGTTCAACCTCAGTCAGATACTCACTGAATGCGCATCCATAGACATCAACTCGAAGCCCGATTCGTCCACTGGGGTTCCATTCGACAGGAACAAATCTCAGGAAGCGGGTTCGAATAGACTGGCTGAGTTTGTGATATACTATGCTGTCTGAATTCAAGTTCCCCACCAGTATCTGTGGGAAAAAAGGGATGAGAAACTATCAGAATATACACTGCCCAGACAAATTAAATTGCCATTTAGACACAAATAACAAATGTTTAAGAATGGTTAATTACTGAAGCAACTAATATGTTTCAACTATTAACCCTAGCAGATGTAGTCAGTAGTTTCTTATTTCTACAACTTCCATATTGAAATACATTTGCCATGGTCATGGAAAAGATATTACTGTGCATTAATATTATTGGGCTGCATGTAATGTTATTAAATACATTAATAATACCAGAAAGAAATGGTCTATCATCACCTTCATGGAAGAAACTGAGAAGTCATGATCGTAGATTACTGAAATGATTGTTAAAGTTGAACTGTAGAAAATGTACAGCAGAACTCATGTTTAATGTTTAACGCTATATTTAATGGTTAAAGTAAGAGCATTTTACATGCATAACATGAGAAGAACTCACTCAGAAAAAATCAACAGCTGTGTACATGTGATCAGGATTTTTATTCATGAAAATATTAAGACTTATGTAAGCCTATTTAAACTGTTAAAAGTGAATCAATAAATATTAGGGCTACAGTGGAATAAATAATTATTTGATCACTTGCTGATTTTTTTGAGTTTGCCCACTTACAAAGATATGAAAAGTCTATAATTTAAAGGTAAGTTTATTTTAACAGTGAGAGATCTAAAATATAGAATATCTAAAAGAAAATCCATGAGCCTGGAAAATTATTCTTAATGTGCTTATTTTTAGCAACTCCTTTGTTGCCATGGCTTTATGTTTTGGGTCATTGCCATGCTGGAAGACCAAGCTACAACCCATTTTTAATGTCCTGGCGGAGGGACGGAGGTTGTGGTACATGGCTCCATCCATTCTCCCACTGAAGTAGTCTTGTGCCTTTAGCAGAGAAACACCCCCTGCGCATAATGTTTCCACCTACATGCTTGAGAGTGAAGACAGTGTTCTTTGGGTCATAGTTAGCATTGCTCTTCCTCCAAACATGGCGAGTTAAGTTAATGCCAAAGAGTTCAATTTTTGTCTCATCTAACCACAGCACCTTTTCCTATGGGAAAGGACCAGGGACTAATCTGCCATATTAAACATTAGTAAAGGCTAACCAAATATAAAAGGCTTCAGTTTGTTAGAGAGCATAAAGATTGTACAACCCCACATCAGAAAGTCAGGGCCACCAGAACTATGGAGACAAGCATACATTTGACCCACCAAATTAACCATGTTTTTTTATTCCGTTTAAGAGGATCATGTTAGGAAAAGACAAACTCCTGCTATTCCAGTTAATCTAATAAATGTAAAGCGGTAACTAAAGGCATAAACAATGCTGAAAAGATTTGTTGAGACATGATTTTCTGCTTTAGTATATATACTGACCCATGTATATTGCTCAAAATAAATGACATTAACACGTTTTAATCAGAATATATTATCAACCCAATTAAACTTCTGGGATATGTTATGTAGCAGGGGCGCTGTTAAGCCATTTCAGCTGCTTTGGTGTTAATGAAATTGCAATGAGATGACCCCAAAAAGCAAGCATGGTGTAATAAGTGGGGGCCATCGACATTTTGTCCCTCCTCTTTTTTCTAGCTAATTTTCCCTAACTTAGCAGTAGGGTTAGCGTCACTACTAGTACCATGGTGCGGTACCAGGAACCCTACAGAGTTTGTACAGGTAGTCCAACTCCTGCAAAATGGTACATTAATACATGCCATTACCAGAAGGTGCCTCCCAGCACAGTCTTAAGATTATGGAGGAGATTCCAGGAGAAAGGATGCAGTTTCTCTAGAAAAACTTCAGGAGGGTGGCCTGAGGGCCTGCCATTTTGTAGTGGGCCCTGTGCTCACTACCCAAGACCATAGAGCTTGATTAGTATTTGCCACAGAACAGTAGCAGATCCACCAATGGTGGAAAGGCCCCTGTGCCTTTCACAGATGAGAACATGTTTCACTTGAGTACAGACATGGCAGGGCCTGGAGATGCCATTTAGAATGTTATGCGGCCTGTAACATCAGTCAACATGACCGGTTTGATGGTAGGTGACTAATAGTCTAGGAATGCATATACCTGGAAGGATGCACAGTCCTCTATAGGCCTCTGCAACACCACCCTGACTGCTATTAGATGATCCTTGGACTCAGGGTTTTGAACTCAAAATACAGCCATTAATTTATACACCGTTGACAACAAAAGTTGGCAAATTTAAGAATGGTGGTGGAAATGTCATGATTTGGGGTTGCCCGCTGTGATGAGCTACAGTTCATTGAGGGAACCATGAATGGCATCATGTACTGTGACATACTAATGCAAAGTATTATCCCCTCCCTTTAAAAATGGTGCCCTGCCCTACCCTATTCCAGCATGATAACCATCCCAAATATACCTTAAGGATGACCATTGTCTTGCTAAAGAAACTGAGGTTAAAGGTAAAGCATGTCTCCAGATCTTAACCCTATTGAGGATCTGTGGGGCATTCTTAAACGGAAGCTGGAGCAGCCCAAGGTCTCTAACATCCACCTTTATCTCCGTGATATCGTCTTTGTGGAGTGGAAAAAGATTCCAGTGGCAACCTGTGAAGCTCTAGTGAACTTTATGCCCAAGAGAGTTAAGGCAGTGCTGGAAAATAATGGTGGCCACACAAAATATTAACACGTTGAGTTATTTTGAGAACAAATTTACACTGTTATACAACTGTAGATAGACTGTAGACTTTACATTTGATCAAAGTGTCATATCTTCAGTGTTGTCCCATGGAAATATATAATAAATTATTTACAAAATAATATTTATACATTTTGTACACAATATCACAAGCTCTAACATGGCTAATGCAATGTGCCATGGTGCCACTCTTGGAGCCTGAATGGAACTAGATCAAGAACCATCAGTCAACAATAGGTGATATAACCACTTGGGCAAGAGATTACTTTGGCAAACCTTTGTCAAGCATTGCAATGCATTCACACATTGCATTCACAAATGTCACTTAATACGTGCCTCTACATGTTAAACATGTCCAGGGACTCTAAGGCAAATGGGATGGATCATCACGCAGTGGAGACATGTAATGATGAAAAGGACCATCCAGACTGCTGCCAGTAAGTCCAAAAGCCAGGATTTGTCATGGTATGGCGTTGTGTCAGTGCACTTGGTAATGGCACATATGGTATATACATGGTAAAAGGTATATACTTCTTTGATGGCAGCAATAATGTAGAAAACTACACTAACATTTTAAAGCAACATGTGCTACCTACCTGAAGACATCATATTAAAACTTAATAAATAAAAACAAATAAATAAACAAGAGAGGCCCATGTACTACATACATTACAAAGACATGGATGTAGATGAAGAGGGTAGGAGTACTGAACTGGCATGCCTACAGTACTGACCTGACATCAATGACAACCTTGTATTGTTGCACACCTTAAGAGAATTATCAGGAAGAATGGGGAAAAGTAACAACACTTAATTACTTGGTATCCTTGGTGCCAAAATGTATTTTTTGTGTCATGAGAAGTGGCAACATTACAAGCTAATTCTTTATCGTGTTAACTTTTTTTTCCTGATTGGAAAGAAGTATTCAAAAATTCACCTGGTATGAATTGTGAAATAGTGTTTTTGGGAGCATGGGAAATCACTTTCACATACGGTTTTATAGTGTAGAGTCCTAAGCATAACCAACTGAAAGTCTTTGGCATGTAGTTAACAGTTAATGCAAGACTTTATAGGCCAAGATATTTGTGAATATAGTGAAACTATTTAAGTACTAATTATGCATACTCATTGTAAAGTCTTTCTGATAATGATAGTGTTGTGCTGTGGAATAGCTATATAGCTATTTTGAACATTTAAATAACATGTATAGTATTATTTTAAGCAAATACATTGACAGTTTATATAACTGTCAATTTATTTTCATCTGCTAATCTTTCTGTTGCCTATTCAAGTTTTTGACACATTCTACAGGAATATGAGAACAGATTAAAGAAACCCACACAATTCACAATGAATCACAGAGTGTTGGGAACCGTGTGAAAATGTCAACTTTTCTGAGTGTGTCCAATAAGAAGGTGTGACAAATAACTCATGCATTATGAAGCAATAGAACAAGATCGTGAAGCACACTCCTTCAGAGATCTGTCAAATCCACCTACATTGTTCCACTGCCATCCAATTCTATTTATTAGCATGAGGTAATTTATTGTTCACTCTTCAGACACACCATTAATCATAACGGTAGGGCCAATTATAATTCCATTTATGTTTTAAACAAGATGTACAAATAAATAACAAGGATAACATATTGAGGACTGCATTTGAGTCAGTATTTATTCAGAATTTGATCATATTAGCTGTTAGCAAATGACAATTAACAACGTGTTAAGTATGTTATGCTGCATTTTGAATGAAAAATACTATCACTTTAGTTAAATGTGTTAACAGGATGTTCTATGCAAAGATTTCTTAATTGCCAAATAAGGTTTAAGTAAATGTTGTGTTTATTTAAAAACATGTTTGAATCCAGTGGCTGCATTTAAAAATAAATGTAAGTGCTTAAAAATTAAATCTTTTTCAGATCCATAAAATCTACATTCTACTGTTACTGAACCCATTTATGCTCACTTGTCTACATAAAGGTAAGCTATCTGTAACACTGGCTCACTGAGCCAAAATCGACATATTGGAGTGGGCTGAGCTTGTTGATAATGCACAAATAGCTTCACAAATTGCCAGATTTTTAGACAATGCTCATGTTTGTCTAAAAACCCCCAATCTAAGATTAAAACAGTGAATGCCAGGAAAAATAAATAAATATATGATTGATACTCTGCAATCCAATGTAAGGACTAAAATACGTTTTTATTTTATGTTTTAACATTGAATCGTTTTTGTTTAAAATATGTACTCCATCCCCTTTCATTTGTCCACTCCATCTATCCATCCATGCCCATTTCATGAATTTTTCTTTGTGTATTAAACATGCGGATGCTGTTATGCCGAAATATTTTTTAAAAAATTGCAGAAACTCTTACAACAAAGCATATAATTCTCTAGAATACCACTATATGTTGAAGCATTATCTCAATAAAACTAAAGACACAAGTCAAAACCAGGCCACTATTTCTTATCCATCTTAACATTTGCCCTGCTTCTAGAACCAGCTTCTAAAAAATGTGCTTAATAAACACTTAAGAATTGCTAAGAGACAAGCACACACCAGACTTCTCATGATGTTATCAACTCTTATCTTCTGTGACGTATTTCCACACATGAGGAAACATCTTCCACAACCATGAGTGTTCTTCCACGACACAATTAAGGCATACAAATATATATTCCCAATCACCACTGCCCCTCGGGTATGACCAGTTACATGCCAGACTTAGACGACTTGCCCCTGTAAACAAGTACCCCTTAATGCTTCATTATCTCTCTTCCTGTCAATTCCACATAGGCTGATTTCGTCAGCTGCTTACGTTGGACCCTTTGGGCCAGACATCACTTTGTCACCTCTGTTAAATCTTTTCACTACGCTAAAGCCCTGAATGAGGTGAATGCTCCTCCTGGGAGAAGGGGGAAGGTAGGTTAAGGTAATTAGGATAGTTTGCCATAGACTGGGGGAGGAGACAGGATGTTTGCTTGAGGAGAGTAATAGGGAAGTGATAGGGAAAACAAACTGTAGCATAAAAAGTATCAAGAGGACAATATATAAGGTGAAATAAACTGTTTGATTCTGTGCTTAAAATCTGATTTTAGCCGTTTCATATACGTAGTACTGTACTCTAATTATGATATACTGTAAAATGAATATCCTTTAATGAAATATCCCCTAATATTTGTAATCAGTGTATATAAAATGCTGTTTATTTGTTTGTTTATTTAGTTTATTTTTAGCAGCTTCAAAAACCATTTTAATGATAGACACAAGGTTACATCAAAATCAGTCATGGGTATACACTCAGACTGAGCCAATTTAGCAAGAATAATTACCATAATGCATGTCTTTGAACTGTGAGAGGAAGATGTTGTATTATATAAATTAGGTGTGCTTTGTTTTGAGTAGACTTTGCTGTATACCTCTGAACTCTGACCCCACCTGATACCTTTTTAAGAGAATACCAAGCAGATTTTTTAAAAACCCCAATTGCAATAAAGTTGGGATGTTGTGTAAAACATAAATAACAACAGAATTAAATGATCTGCAAATCCTTTACAATCGCTATTTAATTGAATACACTATAGAGACAAGCTATTTAATGTTCAATGTTCAACTTTAATATTTTTCGCAAAATCTGATTGATACCTGCAACACGTTGGGACAAGGACATGTTTACCATTGTGTTACATAACCTTTCCTTTTGGCAACACTCAATAAGTGTTTGGGAACTGAGTACACTAATTACTGAAGCTTTGTAGGTGAAATTCTTTCCCATTTCCCAGCTTGATATACAACCTAATTTGCCCAACAGTCTCCGTTGTCGTAATGTGCCACACATTTTCAATGGGAGACAGGTCTGGACTACAGGCCCCAAAAAAAAAACAATGCTTGGATGGCAGTATATGGCAGTTGCTCCAAAACCTGTATGTACCGTTCAGCATTAATGGTGCCTTCACAGATGTGCAAGTTACCCATGCCATGGGCACTAACATCAAAGATGCTGGCTTTTGAACTTTGTGCTGATAACAATATGTACAGTCCTTTTTCTCTTTAGCCCGGAGAATGATGTCCATGATTTGCAAAGTACAATTTGAAATGTGGACTTGTCAGACCACAGGACACTTTTCCACTTTGCGTCAGTCCATCTAAGATGAGCTTGGGCCCAGAGAAGCCGGCGCCATTTCTGGCTGTTGTTGATCTATGGCTTTTGCTTTGAACAGTAGAGTTTTAACACCCTTTACACTTGTATACTTGACAATGGTTTTCTGAAGTGTTCCTGAACCCATGTGGTAATATTCATTACAGAATGAAGAATTTGAATGAAGATTTTAATGCAGTGTCACCTGAGGGATTAAAGCTCATGGGCAATTAATGCTGGTTTACGTCCTTGCTGCTTACTTGCAGAGAGTTCTCTGAATCTTTTGATAATATTATGGACTGCAGAGTATGACATTGAAAAATTAATTGTAATTTTGTTTACAAGGGGTCCTTACTCATGAACGACTAAGCCTTGGGGATGATCCTGGGGGATGATCCCTTTATACCCAATCATGACACTCATTGTTCCAAATAGGTGTTTTTTGAAACACTTTTTTTGGAAAGTGTTGCAGGCATCACATTCAAAATTAGTGAATATTTGCCAAAAATTCCCTGTCTTTGTAGTGTCCCTTTGTAGTCTTTGTAGTGTAGTGTTGTTATTTATGTTTTACACAACACCCCGACTTCACTGCAATTTCAGTTGCAATACTTGTGTAGATTTTTTATATTTACTTATACTTTATTCTTACCCTTATGTGACTGTTTTTTACTCTAGCTTTGTCTTGAACTACCCTTTTTGATGACCTTGTATCATTCTTTTTTATCTTAGGCTGTCATCTCACACCATGTTAGGTTAACCCACTATTCATTAAAGTATGGCATGTATCATCCATGAGCGTTTCTCTGTTTTATAAGTATGCATTAACTTGTGAACAGAACTCTTTTGCTTAATTTTTCCTTAATCACCTTCTGTATTTTTTGTTTCATTCACATCATATAGGCATTGTGGTGAGCTATCAGAGTGCATTTTTAACTTAGTGGAGTATAAAAACCTTTGGAAATATCAAAAGTGATAAAGTTCCGTGACAGGTGAGGGTTTACGAAGCATCAGTGACAAGAGAATATTTTTGCCCAAGGTGCTTTCCTTCAAAACTATTTCAAGATTATCAGTATGTCTTCAACAAATGGTATACTATATATTTCAAAACAGTAAAACATTAATTCCATGAATATTGCCTGAATATAATGAATATTTCCACAATGTATGTGCTTTGTCTCTTTAAATGTCATAGATTTAATTCAGTATTCAAGTATGCTGCTAACATTTTTTTTCAAATCTTAATCAATAATATTGACTAAGTACATCATGAGCTAATGCATTATTTATTTCCAAACTGAGCTAAACACATAAAATAAAGTCTTAAACTGATACCATTCAAAACAGGTAATTAAGCGTAGTTAACGTAGCGTACAGCCTAGGAGAACAGATGTAGATGTAAACAGCATTGGCATATATAACAAACAAGTGGCTTTATGTCTTAAACTAAAGAAGGAGCTGGACTATTACAGTGTCTCTTTACTGAAAAGAGCATAGTACAAGAAAGCCTCTGGTGCCAAGGGCAGAAGATAAATTTCTTTCATTCAAGGATATGGAATTAATAGTCATTACAAGGCAGCCTCACAATTTAAATGCAGAGCAGTGCATTTTACTTATTTCGCAGACTCTCACAGGATCAGTGCAATTTCATACCAAATTTCTGTCCAAATAAATGGCAAAAATAAGTAGCACTCATGAACACAGACTGCACACATGAACATGACCATAAGTCATAAGGGAGTGCAAGTAGCAGTTTTTGCAACCTGTTTTATGCTCTATATCTGATCTATATATGTTCTTTTTTTAATTATTGACAAGGATTTCAGCTAGTAGCCACCCAATTACCAATGGTTGAAATTTGATTAAGTTGGTCCAGCTATTAATGTGAAAACAACTTGCCCCAAAGACAACTAGAGCTTAATTGCAGTCCTTAAAATGTGTTTGCATTCACTTCAGTGTAAAACATGCTTTTCAAGCCTGTTGGGTTGAGCCATAGCATGCACACTGACTGACCACTTTGTTAGTTATACTTTACTAGCACTTGATATTACATTATAGGTCATCAACAATACTCAGGAAGACTGTTGCATTTAAACAATGCTCAATTGGTATTCAGTGGTCCAATGAGTGCCAATAAAATATTCCCCAAACCATTACGCCACCTCCACCAGTCAGAACCGTTGATACTAGTCAGAATGGATCCATGCTTTCCTGTTATTTATGCAAATTCTGACCCTACCATACACTTTTTGAAAAAACTTGAGTCATAGACTATTCAGACCAGGCAATGTTTTCCAGTCTTCCAATGTTGCAGCTTCAGTGGTCTGTTCCTAGCTGAAAGGAGTGGAACTTGTGGTCTTCTGCTGTTGTAGGTAATTTGCTTCAAGGTTAAACATGCTCTGTATTCAGATGTACTCTTCTAAATTACCTCAATTGTAATGAGTGTTTCTTGAGTTAGTGTTGAATTTATATCAATTTGAGCCAGTCTGGCATTTACACTCTAACCTCTCTGTTGCTCATTGTATTTTTTGTTAGTTTTTTAAACCATTCTCTATAAACCTTATAGATGGCTGTGTGTGAAAATCTCAGTGGTGATTTCAGTCCTTCTATTCTAGCCCCAACATCCAATGCCACCAGTCATATTTCTTTCCTATTCTAATTTCTTGCCTATTCTAATATTCAGTTTGAACTTCAGCATACTGTCATGACCATGTCTACATGCTTAAATGTATTGATTTGATGCCATGCGTTTGGCTTATAAGGTATTTGCTTTAACAAGCAGTTAAACAGGCACAGTGAATAAAGTGTCCACTATGGTTTTCCCAATGACAATAACGTATGAAAAATATTTATATTGTGAGATTGAGGCCATGCATATTTTGAGAGATCTGTTATGAATATTCTGAACCTGAATCCCAAATCTCAGGCATCATTAGACTTGACAGAAACCAAACAGACCAGCATGCTGCTGTTTAGAGCAAAGCAATCCAACAAAGAGATAGGCCATTAGTAACAAGTGCATGTGTACTGCTTAAGCCTATGTGTAATAGGAGAACATATAACTGGAGGGAAGATGATCAGTAAGGAGTGGGAGAAAAAAATAAGTAATATAAGTGGTAAATGGAAAATAAGTGATTATAGAAGTGCTAAATGAAACCAGTTTTAAAAAATGTAAGCAATGTGATCTAAAAAAGAAATAATACAATTTTTCTCAATAAATAAAGAAGTACAACCCCAAATCCAAAAAAGTTGAGACAGTATTAAAAACTGACATTTTATCTATTGCAGTTTGAACCAAATATATTCCATGAGTTGTCATGTAGTTATATTTGTTAAAAAAACATCCATTCCTGCCGGCCAGCAACAGAGTCCAGAAATTTTCAGACGTGGGCAGTTTAGACCTAGCAATGAATTAGAAAATCAACTTACTAAGTAATGATATGATTTCAAACATGTGACAACAACAGGTGATTGTAATCATAATGTGGTACAAAAGTAGCGTTCAGGAAAGGCTGAGTCACTGATTAAGAAAGATGGCCAGAGGATCTCCAGTTTATCCAATTTAGTTACATTCACAAATGGCACTGAAAACTTTGCTGTGCAAAAAAAGTCTCATGTTAATCATATCTGGAAGGATGTCAACTTATCTGAGCTTATAGGATGGACCATCACACAGTGGAAACCTGCATTGTGGTTAGATGAATTATTCCATGACTACACCAAAGACTCTGGACCAAAGACAAAGAAGAACCATCCAGACTGTTATAAGCAGCAAGTGCTAAAGCCAGGGTCTGTGATGTTATAAGATGTGTCATTGCACTTCTGTGAAGGTCATTTACACTTAATGGCACAATTAAGGCAGAAAAGTACACTGAGATCTTATAAAAATATATGATTTCTTCAATACTTTTTGTAATTAATGTGATGTAGGCCTGAAATGCATGAACAGATGCAGTTTATTAGCAAATTAAATCAAAGTTGACTATGTTGAAAGAAATAGCATGAAATATGTCAGGTTCATGCTGTCTGCAATGAAATAAAACTACGGTGTTTTTTAAAATTTTCCATACTATCCCAACTTCTTAATAATATTTGTGTCCCATTTATTTAATTTGGTTTACTTTATCTACATTTAGGACTTACTGGAATGTAAGATGTTCTAAATTATTATAGAATGTCAATTCAGATATTTGAAAGGGTGCCTAAACTTTAGAGAATGCAGGTTTCAACTCAAATACACATGCAAATTTAAACAGCATGAAATAATTAAAGGTGGCACAGTGGTTATCAACTGTGTAGGACAGTTACCTTACAGCTCCAGAGATCTTTGTTTCAATACCGACCCGTGGACTCCAGTATGGACTGAAGTAATGAATGTTCAGTAATGATTCCACTACCTTAAACCTTCAGCCACCTTTTTTAACCAAGTTGGTTAGCCAGCTTTGCTTCAGTGGTACCATATTATGTGGGGTACCCTACAATGAACCCACTGAAAGTTAAGGTTCAGCTAACACAAACTAAACATGTGAGATGCTAGCATGCTGACTGTGCTAGTTACAAACATACATGCTAAAAATGTATTCATTTACTTTTTAATGCAATTAATCCTGGACAGGGTCTTGGTAGAGCCTAGCCAGTGG
Source organism: Parotocinclus haroldoi (assembly GCA_034779995.1). NCBI lineage: Eukaryota > Metazoa > Chordata > Actinopteri > Siluriformes > Loricariidae > Parotocinclus > Parotocinclus haroldoi. Next base: position 25,645 of record JAUZST010018693.1, read on the forward strand.
CACAGGGCGGAAGGCAGGGACATCCCTAGTTAGGGCACCAATTCATTATAGGACACATGCACTGTACTATGCACACTCACACTTAAGCATAGTCAATTAATCTAAAGCATGATTTTGGATTGTGGGAGGAAACAGAAGTAGTCTGCAGCCTGGGACTATGTCCTCCCCATGTCCACATGGGATTTCTCTACTTAGTCTCTATGGAGGAAAAAGTGTAATCATCCTGCCTTTCCTAAATCTCTCACTCTCTCTCTCTCTCACCCCCCACCCCCACACACACTGTCATCAAGAATGACAGACATGAATGTGGTGCTGTAGTTCAAATCCTGCCAGCAGCTTGTGAGACGAAAGCAATGACCTGAAGGAGGAACTTGCCAAGTCTCTGAACTCAGCAATTTTTCAACAAGGTAATCCTAGTTCAGGTGACAGCCCCACAAGACGTAAGGCCAATAAACGCGTCAAGTGAAATGTGTAACTGTCAGCTGGCAGCAGCGGGGGAATCTTGAACATGCTCTATCTGTCTCAGTAGCTATTTCTGCTCCTGAAATATAGATCTGTTGGCTTGGATGACTAGCAATCATATCAATTCACCTGCATGGCCCAATTTCAGTTTTACAGGCTTTGATTTTTACTACATATACTGCACAAAGGCATGGGATACCTGGGATACAAGGGATACTACAGTAAATACCCTATTTAAAGACCTAGCTCTGACTACATTCCTAAGCTTATTCATCATGCCACCCTCTGTGCTATAAAGTGCATGTACAATTGACCTCTAGTAGACCCTAACTATGAAAAACATGGGATACCACTGGGCTTTGCCGATGCAAACATAAATCAGACAAATTAGATACAAAGGGCTCACATAACAGTAAGATAATGATTCATTTCACTTATCAAGGCAGAATTACCATGTTCTATGAGATTCTTAAATATCATAAATTAAGTATTGGCACAAATTATTCCAATACAGCAAAAACGCACTATGCCTCTCGCCTGAATCAGGAGTGAATGCTAGACCTTGGAGTTCTGTCTCAATTTAAAGAGTCCTCTAACAGCCAGGGAATGAGCAGTGAGCAGAAAGTGTGAAATACATACCTGTTTATACACACATTGTTCATTTTGATCAGTTCCACTTGTCATTTTGAGGTACTTTGAAGTTCAACAATTACAAAAAGAACAATCATGCAATTCAAAAGTTTATTTTGAATTATTTATTTCCGTGTCACATGGTGGATGGGGGTCAGTCCATGATCATCAATGCAACACAGTGGAGTGTTCCACTGTTTCTGTGATCGTGTAATGCCCAGCTTGTTGTAGACTAGAAAAGTTCCGCTACACTCAAGCACCTCTAATTAAAAAATAGGTAAAGCATGCATGATACCAGTAGTGCAAAGTTGAGTGGCAGTATGTTATAATTATTTAAAAAACACTTTACTTTGACATTGCATTACAATTAGGTCAAAACCCAGGTTAAAATGATATGTTAAAACAAAAGCTCTTTTGAACATGCTTCACTGGTTCATACTATGGAGAATGGTATAATCAAAATGGATAAGACTAATCAAACTGTCTGGCTATTGTACAAAGTCTTTATACATTTACTAAAGACAAGGCTGCATCAAATCATATATACTGCTAAGTCACCATATGCTACCTGTGGTATGATTTGCAGTTTTGGCCAAAGCATCCCAATGCATGACACTAATAATAGTCATAATAATATTGGGAAAAGATTTTGGTGCACATTATTAGAATGATGTATAATATAATTTCATGGCAATTCACAGGTGATTAATGGAGATAACATGGATTGAGCTGTTATGATCAATGTACTCACAATAGAATTTCAGAGAATACAAGATAAGCACACGTAATTTATTAATCTTAGTGAAGATATGACAGTTACTGACCATTTATGACCACGGAAACAAATGAACCCTGGATGAGCACAAGCTCACCATGTACACAATCTATTTATCACCATACTGTAAGCATTTTGACAAAAACAGCGTCAGTGAAAAGACTCAGCTGTCTTTCCACCCCACTTGCTGTGCCTCAAATAAATCCAGCATATGTTGCAGAAATCGGATGTATCATATTTTAAGAACACATTTTTTAAAATTGATTTATTCTTTTTTTACATTTTTAAATGCCACATTATCTTACCACATTCAACATTATGCCTTCATGCCGTCCAAACCTAATGCTGACTTTACAGCTAATATCAAAGGTGTCTGTTGGAGTTCTGGTTCAGGTTCTCCATCGAAGAGAATGTTTTTAGGATAGTAGGGCAAAAAGTTGATCAACTGACTTGTTATAGAAAAGGAAACCTATGAAAAGAATCATAGTGAGAACTACTGAGGTGTTCAGTACAACCTTTTCTACTGCCACTGTTTTTTGTAAGCTGCATTATCAGAAAACAATGGAAGGAATTGTGTAATGAATTATACATGCTACATTTCCAGTGTTTCCAATGCAATTTCATATATTGAATATGTCCTATAGTTACAAATCATAAGATATGAACGTTTTCTCGCATTGCTTTCCAACGCAACAATTTGAGCATATGTGGAGCATATGTTGCTATTATGTACATACTGTATTGCAAATAGTATTGGTAGTATAAGTCCATAGCTTACATTTACTGTAGATTCACATTTTCTGACCTCAATGCTCATCTTGCTCTGGCTGTAGTTTTAGTGTGCATTTTATTATGATGGTGCACTTAACATCAGTTAATTATCAGGTGTTATGTGTTTATGCTAAACAGAAATAGAAAACTGTGGTCATGATTTTGGAACCAATCCAGATCTGCAAATGTAGGCCAAAAGTCTAATTACCTCTCTATATAACCCACTTTCAATATTTAATCTGGTTTAAGTTGTTTCTTATTTGAATGCAGTGTATTTAAATATCATTCTATCTTTTATACAACAGAGGCATTTAAATCCAAATGAAATTGCCTAGCAGCAATATGAGAAAGCAAATCTCTCTGTAGACAATCTTCCCCATCGTTGCATGCATATTGCAAGCATGAGGTATTTCATCATCTCACTCATCACTGAAGTCCAATGTACCTTAAAGAAATTCAGCTCAATAAACTGTTGGAACAAGAAATGAAATTCTATAGCATTGCGTACACTGGCATGAAAATCTGATTACGCTGCCTCAGAGATTTGACAGTGGTGCAAGTAGTTAGCCTGTTCTCCCTACAGCTCCAAAGATCCGAGGTCCCAATTCTGACCTCTGACTCTGCATGTCATGTCTTCTCTGCATCCACATGGGTTTACACTTGGTATTTCACTTTCCTTTAACTTCCAAAGACATGCATTAAGTGGTTGCTCTAAAATGGCCTCAGCTGTAATGTTGTTTGGCTAGTATCATTGTAACGTTGATACTAGCCATTGATGCTGTTATAATGTTAAATAAATTAAAAAAAAGTAAATAAACCAAGATTAAAGACCAGATCTTGGAATGTCACTCCACTGGGGATAGTAAATATCCCACACAAGACATTCTATCTGAAAACAAATAATATCTCAAACCACAGGAGACAGTGTCTGACTACACAGAGAGGCGTCTTTGAAGAATCATTGATTGGATAGTGAAGAGATCTCTCTGATCAGATAGCAGAGAGATGATTTTAATGCACACTGTAGACAGAATGGCTGATGAATGTCACTCTACTCATATTTATAGGTGCACCTCCCCATAAATTACAAGCAACAACATCAAGACTGACTGACATGTCTATTTAATAAGCCGCTAAATAATTTAATGGCAATGTTTATGTGCAAACATTTTTACTAATCAGAATTAGCTGATACTTATTGCAGATTGTATTAATATACATCATGCAATGCATAGGGAAAATCTTCAGACCCTTTCACCTTTCACCTTTTATGTTGAGAACGAAAATTTTGCATGAACATGTGTACAGACCCTTTGCTGTAAAATTTAGCTCCGCTGGCCCTCCCATTTCTCTTGATCATCTTTGTCTATACAAAGCCTCACACCTAACAATCCATATCACAGCAAAAAAAAAAAAAAAACAATCCATGGAGTAGGAGGAGGTCTGTAGAGCACTCCAGGTGGGCTTTTGTGTGTATTTTACAGATGAGTTCCTTCTCTGTCTGGCCACTCTGCTGTAAAGTCCAGATTGGTGTAGGGCTGCAGTGATGGTTAACCTTCTGGAAGTTTCTCCCATCTGCACACAGGATCTTTGAAGCTCAGCCAGAGTGGTTTCATTTAAGAATTATGGAGGCCAATGTGCTCTTGGAATCTTTCAGTGCAGCATAATGTTTTAGTGACCTTCTCCAGATATGTGCCTCCACACAATGATGTCTATGAACTGGAACCACAATTCCAATGCTTTGTTCACCAAGACACTTGGTTATCACTTTTGCTTTGTGACATTATGCTTCATCATGCAAAAAAAACATTGTTTAATCTCCAGATTGCTACTGGGCCATTGTGACATATTGCTTGGGAGAAATTGCTCATAGAGGATGTTTTGATACCATTCCTTATTCATGGCAATTTTTAGCGAACCCACTCTCTTGGATGATTAAACACCTCACACTTGAGGCATTCACTGTTGGCATGACACAGGACAGGACTCATGGTAGCACACAACTGTTCTTATCCAGGCAATTCAGATGTCCCAAATAGTCTAAAGGGGGTTTCATCAGAGAAAATAACTTCACTCCAGTCCTCTGCAGTCTAATCCCTATACTTCCTGCAGAATGTGAGTCTGTCCTTGATATTTTTCTTAGAAATATTTTTTTACTGCCCTTCTTGAGAGCAAATAATCTTCCAAAAGCCTTAATCTCACTGTTTATTCAGAAGCACTCACAACCGCCCTCTGCCATTCCTGAGCAAGCTCTGCACTGGTGATAACCCAATCTCATAGCTGCATCATCTTTAGAAGACGATCCTGACACTTGCTTGACTTTCTTGGTTTCCCTGAAGCCTTCTTCACTGAAAGTGAACCAATCTTTTTGAATTACTTGACAATTAAAAATGGTTGATCAGGGTGTTATCTCACAAGCAGCAATTCCTTGCTTGTGAAACCCTTTTGATGCAATATAACGATGACTGCACGTGTTTCCTTGAAGGTAACTATGGTTAACAAAAGAAAACATAAAAGCACCACAACCCTTTTAAAGCAACCAGTCTGCTCCTCTAATGAGTAAGTATGGCAGAGTGATATCAACTTTCTTGTCCTCATTAACCTTTTCTCCTGACCTAATGAGATCATCACTGAATAATGTTAACAGGACATTTTGTAGGGCAGAAATGCAGTGACTAGAATGCAGTAATTCATTAATTATTTAAATCATTAAGCAGTAAATCATTAATTCATTAATTCAGTAATTCAACTGTAATACAATTAATATTTAATACAAGTTAAATTTGAAAATGATGCAGCAAGCTTTGTGAAGAAAAAAACAAACAAATGTGCATTCTCAAAACATTTGGCCATGGCTGTACTCAATGTTGCACCTAGCTTGTAAATTAATTAATTAATACCAACCATTTTGTTAAAAAAAGGCTCAGGTCTGAAACAAAAGTGCAACTTTGCAATTATACTTAGCATTAAGAGTCCTATCATTATCAAAAATGAAGCATGCACTTTTTCCTATGCATGTTAATAAGTAGTTCAGAATTTTAGTATAATTTGTGACACTGGTTCTGTTTTTAACAAGTCTCATGTAGATTTATTTTTTAAATTTCTAATCCCCAAAATAAAGCAGCTCTACATCACACTTATCTATGATTCCAATTTTCAATTAGATATATGTTTATTGCATCTTCCTTATAAACTGTATACAGTAAATGGGCTTAAACGCTTTCCTAATTTCATGTTTATTTGTTCTCATTGGATTTTCAGTAATCCAATTTAGCTATATCAACTTGTAATACAGCCTGATTACTTTTCCACTCCAGGATGTGGGTAATTGCTTGGCTGAGTAAGCTAAAAGATCTTCAAAGGGATATTGTCAGGAGTGTACAGAAACTGAAAGTTTAATTACTATCAATAATACAATTAAAACAATTATAGACATGGAGGACCTGTCACCACAAATTAATTGTTTAGAAAAGTCAATTAACTTAAGTAATGAAAACCTTTTGCAGACTTACCGTGGCTCTGTCCTCACTCTTGTACTGCTTCCACATATGACTGCTGTCGCTGTAGAGAAGGTTGAAGCCACTCACCCAGTCGTGACTGCCATGTCGGCCCTGGGTGGCTACTGCCGTCACCTCCATGCGTGCTCTGAGGTCCAGTTGCAGCCATGGTGATCTGTCTGTCAGTTGAGCACTCCACCCACCTCCTCCTGAATAGCCAGATTGAGATAAGAAAATCATTGATAAATATGTAGACTTTCTTAAACCCATAATGTACTGATAACTATTATCAGAACTACAGGATTTCCATTAAAATGAATAAAAATGTACTTTGTTTTCCAGTCTTTCTGTAACGCAGGAGGGCATTGCTAAAATAATGAGTCACAATCCTCAGTTTAATGGATACATCATATCACAATCCAATAATAGAGGGACTAACTGTAAACTCTAAAGAATTTATTCCTTTTGTCCCCCAAGTAAGGTTGAGGAAAGACATGACATACAAGACCTAAGACTGATTCTTATTATTAATTTATATAGCACTTTTGAACCAGAACGCACACACTGCACAAAATCAACTGTTATTCCATTACTGTGAATTCAGAATTTACAGTTAAATCTTCAAAAAAAGAAGGGTCATGTTAACCATAAAAAAGCCGTTCAGAAGCGGCATTGACATATCTGGGCTCAGAGGCATCTAGAATTGAACATGTGGAAACATGTACTGTGGTCAAAAACAGTTATTTCAGGTCATTTTGGGGTTGAAACGACATCACATGCTCTGGAACAAAGAAGAAAAGGAGCACACCGACTGTTATCAGCAACAAGTCCAAAAGTCAGAGTCTGTCATTGTATGGGGCTGTGTCAGATATGTGTGCTAAAAGGATTGGCAACATTCCAAAGTGGTAAATGCTCTAGTGCTCCAACATTTTTTGTAATGTGTTTCAGGCCTGAAATGCCGGAATAAATGTTTATTAACAAATAAAATTAAGTTGACCAAAAATTATGAAATATATTTAGTTAATTTTGTCTGCAATAAAATAAAAGCCAAATTCAATGTAAGAGCAGCTTATTTGGGGTTGTGTAAAAGTAGATTTTTAGACTCATTTAAGAGCAGCAGCTCTAATGCTAAAAGTTTTAGTTTTTAGTAAACAACGGAAGAATGACAGTCACCTTTAGACATCAGGTGTAACTCTGCAGCAGACAACAGAAATAGGGAATGTGTGCCAAGTATAAATGTTGAATTCCGACTGATGCTTTTTTGGGTGCCTTACTATAATTTCCTAAAAAAAAAATACACTACTCAGAAAATTTAGGGAATATTTTAAAATGAAATATCCCCTAATGAAACATTCTGTGCTGTGTAATTATGTAAGGAATCCTGATTCCGTCTCTCTCTCTCTCCCTCGTTCGCTCAGCCCCTCCTTCTAATCACCGCTTCTCTCCACTCCAGGTGCGGC